>CATNEM010000227.1:110000-236566 GCA_950096795.1 Macrostomum cliftonense
AATCTGATGGTTGGGATTTAATCAGAACGGCCGCACGCGCACTGACAACGCATGTTTCAGATTGCAGTTGATGAAGCAAATCTGTGCCCCACGCCTCCAGCTGCCCCCTCCCCCAGCCTCCTTTCTAGCAGTCTCGCGCGGCGAAGCCCCTTGCCCTTTCCCCAAACAAAAAACTCCACACACACACAGACACAAAAAACGAAACGGACGAGTCCGCCAAATGCAAATCAATCGATTTGACCAGGCTTTTCCAACCGCCTACCCAGGCATATTGTAGTTGCCTCTACTCACACTGGCATCCAGACTGCGGATGCTGGGGTCCACTTTTAGCGCTGCTCAAACTCTGCACGCACCGAGATAGATTAGGGGAGGGGACGAAAAAAGATAGACGGATTAGCGATGGACCGGCGCATCAAATTCCCTTCTCCCAGCCTGTGGTTTTCTCTCTCACATCTGTTTGTAATTTCCTCCACCGGTTACCGTATTACAAAGGCATAAAAGCTTGCACCCGACGGACCGGACTGGGTTTTAGACAAACAGTGACGAGCAAACGAGCAAAGGATTTGCATTTAGTTAGACTGTAAATTGGGATTGAAAACCAACATTCAGAGAGGACGCGCGTAGGCTTCTTTTAAGTAGTTATGATTTAGCATTGATTTTTTCGACAGGTCACAATCCCAGCTGGCAGCAGCAGCAGCCGCCGCAGATGTCAATGGCAGCTGGCGGGCTGAGAGGTGGCTCTCAGCAGCAGCAGCAGCAGCAGCAGCAGCAGCAGCAACAGCAAAGCCGCTATGGAGCAACTTCCTGGCAGCACCAGCAGTCTGATGGCATTAGCCAAGGTGGGAAACACTGTTATTTAAAAATATTAAACGCATCAATAAATATGGGCTTTTACTACCCTGAAATTGAAACGAAGCTGAAATGAGTGATGCTAAACTAATTACGTCACCCAAAACTCCAGCAGCCAGCCAGCAGCAGCAGCAGCTGCCGGCTTCCAGACGTCAGCCGGTGAAAGCGGAACGGCGCGGCTTCGAGCTGACGCTGGGCCTCAACTCTGACGACGAGGAGGACAGTGGCGACGAAACCAGGCCTGGACGTCGGCTCAGCCAAGGCGTCGGGCTGGCGCTGAAGCGTCAGGGACGATCGTTGCCTGCGCTGCACAGCGGAGAAACGCAGCAGCAGCAGCAGCAGCAGCCGCCGCCGCCGCAGAGACAACAGAAGCAACAATCGGATGAGGAAGCAGAACTCATGCGAATATTGCGTGAAGTAAGCGTCTTGAAACACCTCTCGGTACTCAAGTCAAGCTGTCTATAATTTATTTATTCATGACCCCCGTGCACAGGAGCAGCTGGCTATATCGCGGAAGCATTCGGAGCTTGTGGCATCAGAGGACTCCTGCTGGAAGAAGCCGAGGGCATCGACAACTGGAGCAAGCAGACGAGTTTCAGAAGGTAATCCTCACCTCCCCCCAGCCTGCTGGCTTGCCACCCGTTCCAGGAAATCACCCGCTGTTTGTTAATGCCCCGCCAGGCGTTTCATCGTCGCAGCCAAATTCCACCAGCGTCGCCATACCGAAGCGGCACTCCATGCAGGCCGCCGCCGCCGTTGCAGCCGCCGCCACGATCGCCACACCCCGCCTGCCGGCCATCTCGGGCAACCGGGCGGACCCGGACGAGACGCTGCTGTCGTCCAATCCGGAGCGCGCACTGGACGAGGCTCTGCAACGATTGACGGCCGAGGATTGGGAGGCGAAGTGTTCGGGCCTGCAGCTGCTGCAGCGCCTGGCCTCGAAGCACCAGCTGGGCGCGGGACTCTGCCGCGACCTGCACGGCCTGTGCGTCAGCCTCCTCGCCGAGGTGCGCAACCTCCGGTCGCAGGTGTCCCGGCAGGCGTTGCAGACGCTCTGCTCGGTGCTTCGCTCGGCTGGCCGGCGGATGGAGCCGGAGCTCGAGGCCTGCGCCAAGACTCTGCTGCACAAGGCCGGGGATGCCAATCGGTTTATTCAAGGCGACTGCGAGGCCGCGCTACACGAGATGGTCGCCTGCGGCGCCGGCTACGGACGAGTGCTGGCGGCGCTTCTGTCTGGCGGCGCCGAGCATAAAAACGGCCAGGTGCGCGCCGTGTGCGCCAGGTGCCTGTGCGAGCTGTGCGAACTGGGCGGCGGCGCCGGGCGGAGCCGACTGATGCGCGAGCAGCCCGACAAGCTGCTGCCGGCCTTGGCCGCCTTCTGTTTGGACGGCAGCCAGGAGACCAGGTGACTGAATCATTCACTGACAACCGGACTGAATCATTGACGGCGAGTTCTAGAGGCGGTCAGGATTGACTGACGGAGGGTTCTAGAGGCGGTCAGGATTGACTGACGGAGGGTTCTAGAGGTGGTCAGGATTGACTGACAGAGGGTTCTAGAGGTGGTCAGGATTAACTGACGGAGGGTTCTAGAGGTGGTCAGAATTGACTGACGGAGGGTTCTAGAGGCGGTCAGGATTGACTGACGGAGGGTTCTAGAGGCGGTCAAGATTAACTGACGGAGGGTTCTAGAGGCGGTCAGGATTGACTGACGGAGGGTTCTAGAGGCGGTCAAGATTAACTGACGGAGGGTTCTAGAGGCGGTCAGGATTGACTGACGGAGGGTTCTAGAGGCGGTCAGGATTAACTGACGGAGGGTTCTAGAGGCGGTCAGGATTAACTGACGGAGGGTTCTAGAGGCGGTCAGAATTGACTGACGGAGGGTTCTAGAGGCGGTCAGAATTGACTGACGGAGGGTTCTAGAGGCGGTCAGGATCGACTGACAGAGTTTTTTAGAGGCGGTCAGGATTGACTGACAGAGGTTTTCTAGACGCGTTTAGAAAGGACTGACAAAGTGCATCAATGGCGGTTCTCATTGAAGGAAGAATTATTTCAGTGCCTGTCCTTACCTGAATAATGAGGCTGCTTTTTGAAGAGAAAAGTAATTCCAATTTACTGTGAGTCCTACTTTAGTACTTGCTGTGTACTGACTATCCAGCCATCATTGCAACGCAGGTATTGGGGCCGCAGGGCGCTGCACCCGCTGCTGGAGGCGCCGGACTTTCAGAGCCAATGGTCCAGACACGTGTCCTCCAGCCAGCAGCGCAGCATGTCGGAGGTGCTCGAAAATCTGCGTACCCGCGGACCCGGCGAGTGTCCGCCGTCGGTAGCGCTGGCTGCGGCGGCGGCTGCGGCTGCGGCGGCGCGGCGCGGTCAATCAGCCGGCGATGGTGGAGCGGCCGCGGCAAGCCTGTCTGGCCAGCTCGTAGAGTCTCAGCAACCCGCGCCGTTCACCCAGTCGGCGCCTGTCAGTGGCTACCTGGCTAGTAGAAAAGCTGTTGGAGGCGGCGGCGGCGGCGGCGGCGGCGGCGTCACAGGCGGCGGCGGCGGCGGAGGCGGCCGATTCACTGAAGCAGCGGCCGAGGAGGTCAAGACGGTTTGCGCCCAGCTGGCCGCCAGCGACTGGCGCGAACGGCAGGAGGGCATCGAGCGGCTCGGCCAGATGGCGAAGCAGCGGCCCGAGCTATTCGCAAACTTTGTTGTCAAGGTGAGAATTAGTGAAAGTTAAAGGTCAATAAAAAACATGGGGAAAGTTTTTTTACTGGCTTAAGCTTCCGCTAAGCTGACTCGCTTAGTTTGGCACCAGACTTGCTTGTTCATTAGCTCAAAAATGCCGAAAAGTAAAATAAAATTCCATAATAAAATTTGCCACAGCTCATCGACGCCTTCGCGCCCCGGCTTCAAGACTCCAACTCCAAGGTGCAGCAGCAGGCGCTGGACGCCGCCCAAGCTCTGGTGCTGCAGCTGGCCAACAGCGGCCGTCTAGGCGCCTCTGCTGGCGCCCTGGTCGGCCAGGCCGCCCTGGCGTTGGCCTCGAAGTCTACCGAAATCTCCTGCTCGGCGGGCCTGCTGCTCGACTCGCTGATTCGCCGCGGCGAGCCGGAACGCCTGGCCCAGCCGCTGGTGCAAGCGGTGGCCTCGGCCAGTCCGCGCTGCCGGGCCGAATTAGTGGACAAGCTGGCCGATCTGTGCGAACGCCTGCGCCGGCCAAAACCGGCCCAGCTGCACGTGGAGCCCGAGCTGTTCCGCCTGCTGGCCAGCCTGACCACGGCGCAGGGCGGCGGCGGCGGCGGTTCCGCCCCCCTCCGCCAGGGCGTGTTCCGCTTAGCCAGGGTGCTGCATGGCCTGGTCGGACCCGAGCTGATGGACCGCGCCAGACTGGCCCAGTCGGCTGCTGGCGGCAGCGGCGCCGCCGGCACGGGTGGGAGAGGCTGGATCGGCCTGCTGGAGGAGGCGCTGCGACAGTCGGGGGCGCCGGCAAGAGGATTTTCCTGACCGTATGCATAGGAATCCCCACACTTCCCATGGAGCCATGCGTCCACAGATTCTTTACTGATCTGTTGCCACCGTCTCACAGCCTACCCTAATCCACTTCCGTTCTAACGCTATTTGAATGAATAATCAGCAACTCATAAATTTTCTGCACCTATCTTGCCAAATTTTAATTGTTACTGATTTCAGATTTAAGGTCTCTCGCGTGTTACAGTCTGAAATTGGTCAAGTTTGATTTCGCGCAAAAAAAATCTGCCGGGTTTTGATGCATTACGCTTAACGACAGAATTTTTCGCGCAAATTAATTTTTTTGTTTACAGCAATAAATTAAAATACGTACTAACGTACTTAACCTTTGCGTTGCTATGTACTCGTATTTATTGTGATCCGTCCAAATGAGTTGTAATTTATTGCTAAATGACTTCTGCGTTTCACTAACTACTAGATTTAAAGTGCCTAGCAGTGGATAGACATTTTTATTTGTGGCCTTTTTTTCACAAATTAATTATATTTTAACCATAGTGTACAAGCACTGCGTGCAATCTCTGCTGCCTTATGTACAACTGGTCTTTTAATGCACTCTTATATTGCAAATGCATGCAATATTATCTATAACAAGCAGATTAATTGTTTACACAAGTCTATCCATATGGTTTTTTCTACTCTGATTTGAAAACTATTTTTGACAGATGCTGTTTCGCTTCGAGACCAATTCTTAAAAGTGTTGTAAAAATGTCAATTTTTTTTTATTTCGAGCTATAGTTTACTGTTGCACTGCATAAGTTTCACAGTTAAAGTGAGCTTTCGCATCAGTTTTGCTTAACAGAACCCTCTCCCGCCCTATTTTTTCTGCTCGACTACCAACGCAGCTTTGGTTCACATGGATCTATGACTAATCAGAGAGGGCCAGTCATTCATGCCAAGCCACTTCAATATTGATTATTAATAACTAATAATATTTGCTCGCTGAGATAAAGTCCTCAAATATGGAAGTCAAATCTGACTTTATCTGTGCAATTATTCCATAATCACTTGGGGACAGGTCTAACTCAATAATATCCCATCGAACTCAATAAAGCATTAATACTGCGATGGTGTGATTGCGTTTAATTGCGACCAATCTGATTATAAGTAAACAAAGCTACAAATATACTTAAATAATGTGCAATTCCTTGCTTGCAGCTTAACCATAGACTGTTGTTGAATCTTCTTCCTTAATCTTTGATTGACTGACGGCGCTGTGTAGGAGGGAGGGGGGGCGAGTGGCTCGGTGGTCTAGCGCGTCTGCCTTGTGTGCCGCTGGTCCCAGGTTCGACCCGGCGTTGTAGGTTGGCTATTTTCCCTAGTCGCGGTTTCGTGTGTAGGGTCACATTAATTTGGGGCCTTGTAAATGAATTTGGTCGGGCTATGGGCCAGTTGCGCAATTTACGCCCACGAGGACAACCCCACCAAGGCATAGAGTGTGCATTCCTGGAACTACCGTTTGTACACCCTATGTGAGTGCGTGTCTGGGTGCCATTCTGGATTTCCGTGTGTGTGTCTATGCCTGCTGGTGGTGGGACGATGTCGCTTTAAGTGTCAAGTGCCCTCCTGCAGATTGTTCTCTGTCGTAAAAGTACTGACAGCAGATTGGCAATAGTACTGACATTCAAATACAGCGAAGAGCAAGCCAAATTTATTGAAAAATCCACGCATAGTGTTTTATAAGATAACAGTTGACTTGAACAACAAATGTATTTTTTAATCAATTGTTTAATATACTTATAAATAGTAGCGGTCGAACAAAGAAAAAAATATTGATGAAAAAAATTCTTTTGACTTCGAAGCGTTGCTTTTTTATAAAGAGCAAAAAACACACTTTACACGGACAACAACAATAGCGAATGCGCGAAACAAATAACTAAAAGTAAATAAGGGAAGAAACCGAGAAGCAAGAAAATACTTTCCGTTTGCATTCAACTAGGCGCGCTAAGCGACACAACATTTTTGTCGATTTAAAAAAACAAAAGTGCACACAAGAGTGTCAGAATAGTATAAGAATTATTAACAGAGCAAAAGGTTGCATCAACTCGCAATAAATCAAGAAGCGCGTAATTATTACGCAACCAGACTAACTAACTAACAAATTGTATGGCGCAGCAAAAACACAAGCAAGCAGTTAAACAAAAAATCCCGATCTAACAAAACAAACACAGATTAAAAAACACCCAGTAGGAAAAGTCTAGGAAACACAAGTTTATTGAATAGATAACAATTTTATATATTGAATTTTTAATCGCCACTGTCGAGCAGAATTTAATGCAAAAATCAAACAGTTTAATTATAAATAGCTACTATAGGTTCATAACTGGCTACTTTAAGTAGCGCACTGAACATAATTATACGCGTATTTGTTCTGGGCAATGAGCGCTAATAACAAAACGTGAATTTACACAATAGTTTACGTTGCTATAATGACAATGTTTACAGGGCAAGGCGTTGTTGACTTTTAATACAAAAAAACACACACAATCCCACATAGCTTTGTTATACAATCATGTCAATAAGCTACACATGCAACTACGAGGGGTGTTCCATAAGTCCTTTCCCTTTCCAGTGTAGCTCAGGCTATGATGCTCAGATTTTAATGCGGTTTTCAATTATTTTTAGACAATTATTCTGCACAGCTTGTGCAAGCAAAATTTTTCAAGCAAATCAATCTGCTTTCGCTAAATTTAGTTTCTGGCCATAGACACCTGCTACTAGAGTTACAGACTGATTCATTGAAGGTAGAAACAGATTTTCGCCACACAATTTGGACTCAGCCCGAGGCCCTAAGAACAAAAAAATATTCCAAGCAACCTTCAGTATCAAAAGCACAAATAATTCTTTGTTTAGACCAGCCATTCCCAATTAAGTTTGTCTCTATTCGAGGTTCACCCTGAGCATGGATGTCCATAGTGCTGAGTCGCAGCGAGCAGTGATCTTTGCGCTTTGGAAAAGCAGTCAACCAGCAGCCAAGATCCATGAAGCGCTTGTGACGGCGCATCAAGATAAAGCTGTCAGCATTCGAACAGTTCGCAACTGGATTGAGCGCTTTGAGTCGGGCCACGAGCAATTGACCGATCAACCACGCTCAGGGCGACCTGTGGCGGCGTTCACCAAAGAGCTTGGTGAATACAGATGCAGTAGCAATTCAGAAGCCATTGTCAGCAACAGGCAGCTTAGATTAACTATTGACAAGAGATTAGCAGAGCTATAAATCACTCTGCCCGAATTAAATATATAAGCGCGATTCCGCTAAGAATGGGGAAAGTCCTTGGTCTGTGCCACAGACGCCTATTCAGCTGGGCCTATCATGAGGACCGGCCGTATAAGTTAACGTAGGGCCGGTGGCGCAGGGTGAACGCGGCCAGAATATTGCGGGCAATCTGCAGGCTGCCCAAGCTGGCTCTCAGGGCCTGACGCGCCTCCGCCTCGGAGTGTCCGTCGGCTAGCAGCTCCAGCACCGCCTGCTCGTCAATGACGGGAGTGGCGGCGGCGGCGGCGGCGGCGGCGGCCGCTGTTACACGGACTGGCGGCGTCGGCGAAGCGGCTCGCGAGCTACCGGCGGATGGCGAAGCCGACGAAGACGGATCGAAGTGCAGCGTCGCGTAGGTGAAGCTGCTGCTGCCGGCGTCATTGACTTCGTCGTCAACGTCGCCGACGACAGCGGAGCGATTTTCTTCATCACCTGAGCGGCTGTCGGAGTGCTCAATGGGATGACTCTCGGTTTCATTTGCCGTCGAGGCGACGGTGGTGGCAGTTCCAGCGGCGCCGGAAACTGCGGTCGTTGCGGCAACAGTTGGACAGCGACGCGACGTAGCCGGCGAGTTGCCAGTCCGAGGCGGCCGCGGCGGCGGCGATGGCGGAGGAGGCGGCGGCTGTTGCGGCGGCGGCGGCGGCGGCAGCTGTACTGAAGCGGCGCTAGCGGAGACCAGGGGCTCAGTTGGCGGCAGAAAGGGCTCCAGTATGACGGCCTCGGTGCCTTTGATCTCGCGCCGACAGAACGGACAAAGTAGATCATCCTGGCAGGTGGAGGCTATCCTGGATATGCACTGGGCGCACATGTAGTGACCGCACGGCTCAATTCGAACCTCTTTGTCGCGTTCCATACAGATTTTGCACAATTGAAATGACGTGTAAGTGGCATTGTTAGTGCTGCAGTACATCTCGTATTGCTGCTGGGTGACTTGAATTACAACAGGCGGCAGGTCGTGCACCAGGCTAGATAGATCCGGATTGACCCCGTTCCCGTCCGGGAAGAGGTAGAAGAGGTCCCTGGCGCCGTCAATGAGGGCCTGGGCCAGTGACTTGTTCTGTATAATAGTTTGCAATATCTGGCCATCGTCAGTCACGTAGCCGATAGCCCACTGGCCCAGCTTAGTGCAGCTCTGTCTGTAGATGTAGGCGCCGGGCCGGCCAATGTGTTTCATTAGGCGGGTGCGCACCTCGTCGTAGGTGAGAAAGGCCATGTAGCCGGGGTGGGTCACGGCCAGGCGAATCCAATTCTGCAGGATATTTCGCCACGGTTGGAATAGCCTGACGAACACGTCGAACTCGAATATGGACACGTGATCGTTGCAGGTCAGGTCTATTGTGGTCTTCAGCGCCACTAGTTCCATGCGGTCGTGGATCTGGTGCACTTCGGTGAATGCGGCGCTGAACTCCGGCCAGGAGACGATGCCGCGGCCGCGGAAATAGTGCCGCCAGAACTCGTCGGCATCCACCTGGTGGCCAGCGTGGGTGGGTGCGGAATTCAGCCCCTTGGCTAATGGCCTCAGATTATCGGACAGCGCCCCCTGTCTAATAGGCTAATGGCCTCAGATTTTCAGTCAGCGCCTCCTGTCTAATAGGCTAATGGCCTCAGATTGTCAGACAGCGCCCCCTGTCTAATAGGCTAATGGCCTCAGATTGTCAGACAGCGCCCCTGTCTAATAGGCTAATGGCCTCAGATTGTCAGACAGCGCCCCCTGTCTAATAGGCTAATGGCCTCAGATTGTCAGACAGCGCCCCCTGTCTAATAGGCTAATGGCCTCAAATTTTCAGTCAGCGCCTCCTGTCTAATAGGCTAATGGCCTCAGATTGTCAGACTGCGCCCTGTCTAATAGGCTAATGGTCTCAAATTTTCAGTCAGCGCCTCCTGTCTAATAGGATAATGGCCTCAGATTATCAGACAGCGTCGCCTTTCTAATGGACAGATAGTCCTTATTTTTTTAAGCTAGTTGCTTGGGCTCTGAAAATAATGATGGCTATAAAGCTAAAAGCAAAAGCCAAACTCACCTTGGTGACGCGAAACTCAGCCAAATCGTACACTTTATTAGGGAATAGCGCCTGCAGATCTTTCAGCATGTGAGAAAATGTGAGCGATAGTTTTGTCAGCTGCTGCCTGTACTCGGAGGTCTCATCAAACATGCGCTCTTTGGCATCCTTGAACAGTCGAATAGTCTGCTTGCATCTGGCTGTCAGAGTGGCTATGAACAAGGGGAAATAGTCGTTCTCGGACAGAGTGTGATAGTCCTCGGAGTACTTGGACACGATGCTGTTGATGTACTCGGCCGTGTCGGGTATGGTGTCGGGCAAATAGGGCGGCGAGTTTTTTAAATTCAACTGCGGCTGCCGGCACAGTTTCATGAGCTTGGCCATGTAGGCGGTGCATTTATCAATGGACTTCTTGTCCACAATGTGGTGCGGCCTGGCGGCGTGGGCCGGCCCGGACGCCAAGCCCGACACGGCGCCGCCCGTCGCCGCGTCGCCGGCTCCTCTTGGATGAAAGGCACCGTGCAGGCGGGCAAAGAAACGCCGGCCACCGCTGTCGGAGGCGGCTGTAGCTTTAACTGCCATAGCTCTGGCGGCTCTTTTCATGTGCTAAAAAACGGTGCAGACACACTGAACCCTGGGTGGCGCAGACACAGGCTGGCTGAAAAAAAAGAATTTTGGTTGTTATGCACGCTGTTCTCCAATCTCGGGGCGACAGATTAACAATCTCTGAATGATCGAGCTTTCTCTAGCATTCAGTCAGTCAGTGCCTATCCGCCTCAAATGGTAAAAATCTGAACATTCCTGCGCGGCTAGGCTAGATAAGGCCAGTAAAATTTGGAATTTCAGCTGGGTCAACTATTGAATAAAAAAAATATGGAATTCCTCTTCAAATGAAAACAGAAATACCAATGAGCTGATGGGCCGTTTTAGCTCTGGTTTCCCCATGGTGCCGTCCTTCGTTTTTAATCAAATTATTCTCTTACTCAATTTGCTTCAATTTGAATGAATCAAACAAGCACTTCATCTAAAGTACATCTAGCCATTAAAATCACCCATTATCGGAGGACATCACTCATAACACTATAAATCCTATGAGAATTTTTAATTCAGGCTGTTTATAATAGCAACTTTTAACAAAGCTGTGTAAGGAAAGCCCTTCTCTCTATAAGGGAAGCATACTATTCTATGAGGGATAATAATTATTGATAAAAGCTGTTTATAAATTTCTTAAGTAAAAAGTAAAATACTTTACACCAGATTCAAGGCAAGTGGGCTTGAGGTGGCCATAATAATGTTATGTTATATTGCTATCTATTCTATTTTAAAAATGAAATTTTAGTATCTTTTATTATTGATGTTTTATATCGATTATATACATGATATATAAAAGGCAATAAACCAATTGTATCCCTAATATACTTTAGTATAAATATGCAATCTATAGAAAAGTATCTAATAGTACCAAATTTTTTTTGCAATTATACATTACCAACTTAGCAAAAATCTAGATAGAAAAAACTTCTTAAGTTCATAGGAAGGAACACATTAATTTTTTAATGGAAAGACACTATTAGCATTTTTTTGCTATATTAAATTATTTCAATTTTTGCCAAACTAGCAATTAAAAATAGCTAAAAAACAGACTGGCCCAACTAGAATTTTTCTTGAAGTCAACCTGAGGCTGCTAGACAAAGTATATAAATTTGATGTAGCAAAGTAAAATTTGGTATAGCTAAAAAACTAATATTAGTATAATAATTTAATTGTTAACCACCTATGATCTAGTTCTTAAATATAGCAACAATGTGATAGTGCTTTTGATGGTTCCTGGTCAGTTTGGTGACATTTTAAAACACATAGGAGACAAATGAAGAAATTTGTTAATAAGTCTTACATATTTAGGTAACAAACTTTAATAATTAAGTTGTTTTTATTAATTTCTATAGTTTGGCATATAAAGAACAAAAAAAAATATATACTGAGCAAGTATCTGGTTGGTTTTACTCATGTCATTTTGTGTACTTGCCTTTTAAAAAATCAAAAAATTAAATTTAGAATAACTACAAGCATTAAACTAAGTAAGACTTTAATGGATATAGGCCATTGGAAATTTGTCCCTGATAATTGATTGCTTTCAATATCAATGTTTGCTTTTTTATTAACAAAGACTTCAACAAATTCAAATTTTTATAATTATATTAGCAATTAGTAGCATTAGATCATATATTGTCATATATAAATTATATAGACATAGTTTACTTGGGAGTCTTGGGATTACTAAAAATGTAACTATAGCTATGAAATTAACTTTTAGACTTAGTTTAATCAAAAGGAGGGTCAATAATGTTTTATGCAACAATATAATACTAACACAAAATTTAACATTATAAGCTATAAGATATTATAGAACTTAGTACAATACAACTTATATAACTTTAAGCATAAACAATAACAACAACAACAAAATACACTGTCAAGATGATAAAAAGCAGCATCATAGGGTGCACCTCAGGGCCTAGGCGCAAACAAAGGCTGCGCCACTGGCAGAATTGGGGTTTATAATATATATACTTTGGCATTCTTTTGGTTTAGGGGACCTGTGGATACTCCTAGTTTTGGTTTAGGGGACCTGTGGATACTCCTAGTTTTGGTTTAGGGGACCTGTGGATACTCCTAGTTTTGGTTTAGGGGACCTCAAATTTTTGATGGGAGCAATTTTTGTAGTTTTGGTTTAGGGGACCAACATTTGAAGGGCCCCAAGATGTAAGAAAACAATTGTCAAATCCTAAGCATGCATGAAAGTAATTATAACAATTCTTGCTTGCAGAGCAGCATCAGTGACAACAACAACTCAAAACATCACAAGGATGGACATTATAATATTGTTTTGGTTTAGGGGACCTGCAATTGAAAATTTGCACTAAAGGTCCCCTAAACCGAAATGTGGTAAGTTGAAGTAGAATGAGAGAGTTGCATTAGGTAAAGAGTCAGCATCTATCAAATCAACCTATAGAGAAGTTAAGGCTAGCAGAATTTTACAATAGCTTGCTGCCGCCACCCCCCTTGTTTCAGTTTAAGGGACCTATAATGAGAAAAATACACTAAGGGTCCCCTAATTCGAAACTAGTATCAATTGAAGTTTTTGGGACAAGTAAAGCAACTGTATCTGCTTGTGAAAATCACCCAAAGTGTCCAACTGGCACAAGTTTAGAATTAAAAAAACTGTTTCCACATTTCGGTTTAGGGGACCATTAGTATAAATTCTCCATTGCTGGTCCCCTAAACCAAAACAATAATATAATGTCAATCTTTGGTGTTGGTTAACAACGCAATTTTTTGTAGCTTTTTTAACCTGATAAAATATGAAACTTACCACATTTTGGTTTAGGGGACCTTTGGTATAACTTCTCCATTGCCAGTCCCCTAAACTGAAACAATATTATAATGCCAATCTTCTTTTTTAGTTCTCATTTTCACTGCTGCTGTTCTGCAATAAATAGTGGCTTTTACATTTACTTGCATGCTTAGGAATGAAAAATTGCCTAGCTACTGGTGTCACAAGGTTTTTTGTTGGTCCTCTAAACCAAAACTACAAAATTTCAAAGGTTCCCTAAAGATTTTTAGTATTGCTCTGGTCTGCTAAACCCAGTGGCGCAACTAGGGGGGGGGGTGGGGGGGTGACTGCCCCCCCTTTTCAGAGAAGGAAGAAAAATACAGTAAGGGGGGACCAAGCAAATTTTCACGAAAAAAGCCATCCGGACCCAAACTGCCCCTCCCCATTGAACCAAACTCATAGGGTCTGCCCCTCCCCCTTCACAAAATTCTGGTTGCGCCACTGGCTAAGCCAAAAGAATGCCCATACTTCAATGCTACTACTTGTGATACTTTATTAAAATATTTAGAAATAAAAATAGGAAAAATAGGAAATAGAAATATATATATATATATATACACATACCAAAAAAATACCAAAATAAATAGTTGTACCTACATATTTTTACTAATAAACTAGCACCTATAATTTTGAGCAATAATATCATTCTGCATGCTAAGAAATATACTCTATCTTTCAATGGTCCCGGGTCAATTCGGTGACAAGACACTTTGGTGACAACACTTTTGGTGACAACTTGGGATGTTTCGGTGACAGCCCGGGTCACTTTGGTGACAGCAGTTGCCAACTCATTGATAAAGTGTAAAACATAGTTAATATGTATTACAAGTACAAAAAGTAAATGTGCGCCATTTTAGAACTGTGTGTTAATGCATTGAATTTGTTTATATGCTTTTGTGAACACGTCAGTTTAAACTGCAGGAATCCTAGACAATGGGCCGCTTGTGCACTTGTATTTATTTTAAGCCTCATATAAAAGTATTCTTGTTGGACTAAGATTATCAACTTAGATTATTTAAACGTAGATAGAAGATGGTAGATTGGCATTCTCCCTCTCTCTCTCCCTCCCTCTGTTGCGCTCTATCACCTCTCTCCTCTCTCTCTCTCCTCTCAGAATATCATTAATGCGAACCATAAATCTGAGTTGCATAATCATTCTTTTGAGATAAATTCTAAAACTATAGTATTGACAATAAAACAACTATGACAAATTTGCAGGCAGATGTTGCTTGTTCTAGATTTTCCATAATCTATGTAGCGGTAATCTAATTTCCCAGACAAAGTGCTTGAAGAATGATAGATATTTTACCAAACGATTTTATATTTTCCATCATGGCAAATTGCTAAATCTATAGACAAATAGCTAATTTAGTGCAATATCAACAGCAGAAGGGCCACTCAAACTGACGACAACCAGCGCGAAATTTAAATAGAAAGTTTGAGAGATATATAGTAGAAAATCTGCAAATCCAGCAGAATTATTAAAACTGTCGCACCAAACTATTGTCCATGAGAACAAAGCAAGTCATGTGAATAAAGCAACACAAATCTTGATAAACTTGTGCATGTTGACGATAAGTGTCAGGAAAGTAGCATGAGTTAATAAAATGGGAAATGACGATTATGCTTGTGATAATTCCATTTGGTTTCAAAGGACATGGTCGCAAACAGAAATGGTTTTTAACAATAATAGTGATTCATTTCATATAATATAGCATGGAGACGAAGTGGAGTGGGTGGGTGTCAAAAGGTTATGAAACCTCCTCAATACATGGATTGTTTATGCCTTACATGCTTCAATCAGCATCAATGTTACTGACTAGTGTCCATGTCAACTCAATAGTGAATTTTTCGATTAAAATTAGATGCCTTACCATTGGCTAAAATCCTCTGTTCATTGGGACCCTAATTGCATCACATAGTTTCCGATGAGTATAGAAGCGAGCACAAATATTACGAGGGGTGTCCCAAAAATAGCGGGAAAAAGCTATGCACAGACTGAATGCATTGTTAGAATTTAATTTAAATTGCATCACTGAATAGATATTTTTATGCCTTTCTGCTATATTTTGATTTTTGTCTGGACATCAAGTATTTCAAAAGTTATGGCTAAAAATAGAACAAGTGGTGGGGGTAAGAGTTACACCAAGTCAAAACCTCACTTGTTTGGCCAGAGACAAAACTTTTGCAACAAAAATGAGAAGAACCATAAAACAGAAGCAGTAGAGAAGGAAGCAAAACAAGAGCAGAAGCATTTAAGCACCAGAGACAAAAGAAACAGAGCAGAACAGTACACGTGTGCAGCTGTCAAGGATACGGTATATAATAAAACTAATTAATTATAATTTAAAAGAAAATACTAAAAAAGTAGGAAATGACCAGAATTCAAATTTAAATACAAATACAATTTATTACAAACTTTTTTAACATTTTCTTTGACTTCACAAATGCTGTCACCGAAATGACCTGGGCTATCACTGAAACATCCCAAGTTGTCACTGAAAGTGTTGTCACTGAAAGTGTTGTCACTGAAGTGTCTTGTCACCGAATTGACCTGGGACCCTTTCAACAATATAAAAATCCTTGTTCTATACAAATAGGAGATTTAACTGAGTCACTTTATAAATAATTTGATTAAAATAATATAGGATTCAGCAATTAGCTAATAATAATAAATAGATATCCACACCGAGTCTAAGTTTTGAATTTAAGTGTTAATTCAATTGATATAGTCTATTTGTTAAAAAAAAACTAATGAGCTGACTTACATATTTAATATTTATTTGGCCTAATCCTTTAATACAAAGCTTGAATGATTGCATAAGTTTAAGCCAAAGGCATGTGTATTTAGCTAATAATAAGGATAATACTAATAACCTCAGTAGCTAGGATTATTTATTACTAGGCCTATATTAGTAATAAAATATGATATTAAGATATAACATATAAGTATTTTTAAGTCATTTTGTAGAGCTTAGTGATTACGGTTTATAAGTAAAAACATGCCGATACATTTTGCCTCTCCTAAAATTTTGGATCACACACACAGCTAGCCTTAGACCGTTTAACTGAGAACTTCATTTAAAATTTAAAACATATTCCTTAAAAGGATAAAAAAGTATGGATTTCAACAAAATATAAAAATCACAAATTTAGGCAAGATACTTTCTTAATTGCACTGCAATTAATTTCCGGCTGTCCGGCTTTAAAATGAAGGTTAAAAACAATAAAAGCAAGAATTTAATCACATTCAATCAAAGTCTTAATCAATCCGGAATAGAATCGAAGTTAGAATACACAAAGCCCATCTGTTTTAAAAGGATATTTTGGATTACCTCTTCGTCCGAAGAACGATCAGAGACTAGCATAGTTCACACCGATTCAGGGGAAATAGTAGCTGCTAGATCGCTGATAGAATTGTCGGGTAAAAAGGAAGGTCTGCTTAGAGCTCAGAAGGTCTGCTGTGCGACTCTCAGAGACTAGTTTCAGTTGTCCCTGGAGACTATATTTACTACAGAAGTATTCCCAAGGTTCGACGCAGCTGAAGAAACTCGTTGCGGATCCAGAAAATCTTAATGGGGGAGCTAAAATTTGACACTCCTCTTGAATAATTACTAAAACGACCATAATAAAACGGCGATTATAGGCGGTACTTTAAGCGACTTTATGCAATTATGCAATGATGCAATTTGAAGTTCTTCATGCTTACGCCGCGGTGAGAAAACCTCAAGCAGGTGCATGGATGAAAATTATAGCATCTATGTAATCCTTTTAAAAGCTAGAGCATTTTTGTCTTAGTGGTCCTTTCTTGGAGTAAATGCAGGCAAATTACTTAGTTAAATGCTATTTGTGCATGCAAAATCTGCATGTCGTATCAAATAGAACTTGAAGCAAGGCCCTTGACTGATTAAGTATGCTAGCGTTTTTCGCTTTTGCATTCGCAGTACATGGAACACGTAAAGATTACGCGTAAAATAGCGTTAGCCCGATATTTGCAGCTAGCAGTTGGTTTTTTTAATTAGCCATGCCTCTTATACTCGTAACATAAGCCTTGAGCTGAGAGGCAAAATACTGGGCTAGAATCCTTTCCCAGTGAGTAAATTTACACGATAATCCGGCGCTTAGATTATCAGTCATTCTTTCTTTATCTTGAAAATCTCAAGTAAGTCCTTGAGCAACTGCAAATTACACCTAGTTACGGTCCCGTAGGGAAAAAATGAAAAATGCTCCTCAAACAGATCATCCCGAGGTAAAGAGCCTTACTAGTAGATACTTATTAAAAGATTAGATTTAGCTGCCCTTAATCTGCTCACATTCAGATCTGAGCCAGTTTAAAATCTCGAAAATATATAAAAAGTTTTGCTAAATATAGAATCCTTTAATTATATCTTTTCATTATCGAAAAGCTGCACAAAGACTATGGGCCTAGTAGCAAATAATTTTGGGCATCAGAACAGTCAGGTATTCATCCAATCGTCGGTCACATCGAATACTTTTCCTCAGCTGACTTTCTGCAGTGGTGTGGCCTTTATAGCCATGTATTGAAGTCTCGAATGCAATTTGAACTTTTATTTCAGCCCAAGCGGTCTAGCTTCACGTCTAGCTTCAGCAGCCAGACCGGCACACCAGACCCAGTGCGGCCAGGGAAAGAAGGAGGCAGGTTCCTGGTTGGTTGCAGTCGGATGTTGACGCAGAGCCCCGCCATGGGGAGCAAGGAAACGGGTGCAAATCGGAAGGGAACCCGAACGGACCGAACTTCCACCCCACCCTGGCTTCTGCGCCGACATTTTCTTCCAAATCTCCAGCAAAGGTGCCTCTCTCCCTGTCGCGCCCAAGCTGCACACTGGTACTCGCTGAACAGTTGGGGGAACAGGCCAGATCCATCTGCAAGCCAGCCAGAATTAGCATTCACCTCCGGCCCTACCTCAACGACTGGCGTTAAACGTGCGAGTGAAGGCAGACAGGAGGGCACAAAACGCGGCGCTATAGGCGATAGCCTAACGGGGAAAGCAGAGAAGAAGATTGCGTGAAGCTGAGTGGATTGGGAAAGAAGTAGCCGCTGAAACGGAATCAGGTTATGTCCTCGTCTCCATTGAGAAGCAGCCCAACTGTTGGCAGACAACAACAGCAGCAGCAAGCCCAGCATCCACCGACTGCTCCTTCATCGACTGCGGCAGCTCGGCCCCGAAAACGCATCGGAGTCGGCGGCGGCGGTAGCACAGTCAACCTATCAAGCCCAATGTCGTCCGGCGGAGGTCTAGACTTTCGCCAGGACAGCCTACTATTCAGCGACGTCACCCTGTTGGCCGGACCCGAGAGGCAGCGACTTCGAGCTCATCGAATCCTTTTGTCGTTGTGGTCACCGGTGTTCCGCGCTATGCTCACGAATCAATGCCAGGAGCAGCAGTCGCAGGTTATCAACTTGCCGGAGGACGCACCGGAAACTGTGGAGCTGATGCTTCGCGCAATCTACACACCTGGAGGCTGCGAAATTGACTACGCCGGCGCGCTGAGCCTCCTGCCGCTGGTGCACCGGCTGCAGGTCGAGCCGCTGGTGCGCGACTGCGAGGAGCGACTACTGCGCAGCCTGAAAGACGACACGGTATTCGCTGCGCTGGAGCTGGCTGACCGCTTCGATCTGGGCGCTCTCAAGAGATACGCCACTGATTTTTGCTGCGCCCTGCCCGTAGAACTGCTCGAGTCCCGAGCCGAGGAGCTCGGCCTGTCCTCCGAGACTCTAGCTCTAATTCTCAAAAAGAAGATCCGTCACCTGCAAGGCATGGTCGAAGAGATCTACCTTTCGACGAAGCGCTCCGTAACCCGGGTGGAGGGCAAAATCCAGAAGGTGCCATTGAATCATTGTTCAGAGCACGAGTTGCCCAGAGTTGCATCCGTTGACGATATCTGTGGGCAGTGCGCCGCCTGCACCATCGGCTACTTGCAGGAGCTGTGCTCCAAGGCGCTGAATAAAGACTTGGCGCACTCAACTACTTGAGCTTGCCCGCTTTTCAGTGTGATCGTCGAGAGACAGCCGGTTATCAACTGTTTACTGACGAGAAAACTGTCTTAAGCTGGTTAAAACAGAGGCACGTACTGAAAAAATTCTTCAATGCACCGATTTTCCTTAATAGTGTTTCGATATTTCTATCTTTTCTATCCCAACGGTTTGCAACAAGTGATGCGACTCAAATTTAGGCCGACAAGAACTCAGTGGACTATGCATCCTCGCTGAGAAACTTCTACTTTTTACCCATTGCAATCCATTGTAATTATCGATTCATTAAACTTGACCGAAGGTTCATTTTATACCGTTTGTCATTCATAGTATTTTACCTTACTGTCTAGTGCATGAAAGTAGCCCTTCTTTGTGAAAAATATTTCAGTTGTATTAAAGACTTTGGGTATAATTTCGACCTAATTTTGCCCAGTATTGACTTGAATAATTGAAATTAGAGTTGTTGAACTCGCTGTATTTCACATTGCTACGCTTGTACATTGACAGTGAAAAAGTACATAGTTCGAGGGCGAAAATAACATTTGAATAACCGTTATTTAGTATTTAATTTTCTGAGTTGCCAAAATTCATTCATCATGTACGAGTAATGCAGATAGCTTGTAGCTTGATGTTCTCAAACGCTTGATATGAAAAAATATTACATTATAATACGAAAGAATAGCATTCCACGTTCCGGGTTTGGGAGCATAGGGTCGGGGCTCATCAGTTAGAGTCGTACTTGCTAAACCCAGTTTTCATGATCTAAAAAATGCTATTTCCCTGTCTGGGGCAATCTGGAACAACCAGGTAATTAGCAGTGAGTTTCAATCTCTTCATCATCATCATCAATGAACGGCAGCTGCAACAGCAGCCGCTCTGGCGACGACGGTGTCGGAGGCGGCGGCGGGGGCTGCTCGGGCGTCCAGTTCAAGAGCATCAGCTGGTTGTTGGCCAATTCCACAATGTCAGTCAGCAGAGTGTCCCCTTGCTCGCCCATGTCCGTACGGCCGCCAAATTCGCCCAAGGTGGTGACCAAATCCTCAGCTCTGGATCCGCAGACGATGCAGTCATTATCGTTGTCACGGAAGCCGTCGATATCAATGCTGTTTTCATTGTCGCCATCAGCTTCGTGCGCTGCGGCTGCGAGTTGAAGCATATCAGTCCTTGGCCGCCGCCTTTGGCCTCCAGTGTCTCCAGCAGCTCCAGCTCCACCACAGCTGCAGCGCCAGTCAACAGTCGCGGCTCGAAGGCACAGCCGACCGACAGTTCGACGGAACTCGGCCTGGATATTGCAGTTCAGCAGGCCGTAGAGTAGAGGATTGAGGCAGGCGGACAGCGGGACGAGCAGCAGAGGAATCCAGCGGGCTAGTGCCTCAGTTGTGGCGCTGCTATCAGGCGCTGACTCAAAGTGTCGCAAACTCGGAGTTGCCAAAGCGTCTCCACCTTCAGTATGATGCAACGCCGCTAGCAGTCCGCGGAGATCGTGGCCGATATTGCTCAACGTCAGAGGCAGCCAAGCGACTGCGAATACGACGATAATAATCGCCAGGACGAGGTTGGCTCGCCGCGAACGTCGCCACTCCTGCTCGGCACGTCGGCGCTGATAAGCGGTGAGGTTTGGGGATGCCCTGCGTCTTCGGACCCGACCGTTAAGTCGGTGGCAAACCATCGCGTAGGCGACCGTCACTGTGCACAACGGCACGAGGTACTGAGCAAGCAGCGCCAGACCACTGTAGCTCAGCTTCCACAGCTTCGTTCGCCAGTCAAGCGCAGCTAGCTCGGTGCAGAGCGGCCGCAGCTCCAGTGGCGAACGGAATTCCACAACCTCTGCAAACCAGGCAAGCGGGCTGGCCAGAGCAGCGGCTAGCAGCCAGACACAGACGATTGCTCGAACTGCTTTGCCTCGACCGCTCAGCTGGCCGCCGGGTGCCGTCGACGAGGAGGTCCATGACTGGCCGAGCGTGACGGGCCGACTTGTCGGTCGCGGTCCCCGCAGGTACTGGCGGTTTGTGCAATGAAATCTATATACAATGATAAAGCAATGAAGGATCTAGCCGCCTTAAAAATCCATTGAGTGTCTAGTTGTTTCGCACTGCTTATTGTCGTACACCCGCTGACTAAAACCCTCAGCTGCTGGGACCACTGAATGATTAGTATCTGATTTCACTACACTACGAGTGCATTATTCGAATGCTGCCCAGGAGCTTTCAGATGGTGCAACAAAACGAGCAACAAACCATCTGCTTCTGAAATCTGTATCTGCATGGTTGCTACCCTAGGTGCAAATTTCTCAACATACATTCATCCTATCTTGACTGATAATCCACTACACTGACTCGCAAGAAAGCCCCGATAAAAAACTAAATCCTGCTTTAAAAAACCATCACTCCATAACGACATAAAGAGGCGTGATGAATTATTAGACCCAACGCAGTTTGACACATGCCATTCCCTATTAAAGCCCCAATCAAACGGTGTTGATGCGGATCCAAACAAGGCACCAAACCATTCATACCAGCAGTCGGTCGCAGGCAATCGCAACGATAGCATAGGTGGAGACGAATGCGTTTAGCCCAGTGAGCGCGTTAACCACCTTGCAGGTGACCTGGCCGAAAGCCCAGCCCCTGTACCGTTGAAACAGCTTCACCAAGTTCAACGGCTGCGTGAGGCCGCACAGTGTCAAGTCGGACAGGGCCAGATTGGCGATGTACAGATTCCTTGGTGTCCGCAGGCGTCGATTAGCCAGGACAATGTAGGCCACCAGACCGTTGCCGCTGGCGCCAAGCAGCATCAGAGCGGCGTAGACCGCCGCCACCGCCCGCAGTGTCGGCAGGGCGCGTCTCTCCGCGTCGTTGATTTCCTCTAGCTGACGTCGCACAGCCGCAGCCGACTCGGTCAGGTTGCGGCACTCTAGCAGGCGTAGCAGCGAGGCAACGTCGAGCGGATCGAAACTTATCAGGGAACAGTTGCTATCCATTGCGCTTAGCATAGACCAATGCCTAATTATGATGCTCCGTCCAGGGTTCAATGTCTGGATTCTTTGGATTAAATAATCTTTAAATATCATCTGAAAGTCTGCGTTCTCCTCCTGATTGGCTTCTTACTAGCTCGCAGTCTGCCGGGCCGGTGCAGTGAAAGCGCCGGGGCTCAGACTATAATTCCCTTCTGCGCCCTCCACCCCAAATCTGAGTCTTAATGAAAGAGCAGAGATGGAAGCGGATGCTCGCAACACAATCGCATTTTAATATGAAAGAAAACTAGCCTATAAATGGAACTTTTTCAATAAATTTCCGAATTTTTGCTATTCAACGGCACGATCTAAAGGCTCAGAAATTATCCCTTAATCAAACGAGGAAAAATATTAGCTACCCACTCACGGTGGCTGGTGCTGCTTTGTTTACATTGGAGACGAAACTACGCAGTGGGGGACACGATATTTTATTGGCAAAGTAATTCACCATCATTTCTCGACAAAAAATACGAGCGTATGGTGAATTTCTTCAGTCTTTTGACTATCAAGCATTCTTTCAATTCTGGAGTAGGATCTGAGATGAGGCGGAAATTTATTTTAAGCTTGTTCTCAGGCTAGAGTCTCTTCAATGAAGACCAAGTACTAAGTAAACTCAATACTCAATAAAATACTCAATGCTGCTTTGCTGTGCAAGGAGTATTTTAAGTCGTCTGAATAGCATTCTTAAAAATATAAAAAACACAATAGTCACGCAGCGTTCTTTAAGTAATGCATGCTGAATTCTTAAGTTTTTATGACTTCATTCTTGCGGGCTTCTGCTTCGCATCGGCAAACCATTAAATTCAGCATCAGCATTGGCACAGATTCGGACCAACCATTCAGGCAGGGACAAATACGATGATGAAATGATAGGCCAGAGACAACGACTAAATAAGAAAGATTCTATCATGGAGAATGCACTTGTAATGAAAAGCGATCTCCAGGGGCCCGGGGCCCGTGCTATGAAGCTAGGAGTCAAGATTCAAGAGTTGAGTCAAGATCTAACTCAATAGCAATTTTTAAGTGCGTTCTAAAAAAGTTTACACAATTACACAACTAGGAGTGCAGAAACTTGTTTCATAGCACACTTTTGATTCGTGTTAGGAGTTGGAGACTCTTGACTCTTGACTCCTAGTCCTAGCACGGGCCCTAGTCATTCTCTCTCCCCGCGTAAACCCACACCCTGCGCACCACCCCATTTTCTCTGCCTCTTTAAACTGCTTGCGCGTCATGCCTTTCACCTTATCGTAACTTATGCCACCCAGCCCTAGTTTCGGCTGGCTGGCTGGCCTGCCCACCTCCCATCTATCTGTCCCCTAAGCGCCCCACACCTTATTGCCCAATCAGCTTGCAAGTTAGCTGTTGTACTCCGGCTAGCCAGCTAATCAGATTGATACTCGTATAAACAACTCTATTCACTCGTAAGCTAACTGGTTCGACAGAATTTCTGGGTTTGTTGTATCGCAGGGTTAATCAGCAGTGTGAGCGCGCGCCCTGTGGCTAACCGCACCATCTACAATGTAACAACCCGATTCAAACATAGTCTACTATACTGACTCAATCACCTTGCTCCCATTAATTGCGTGTCTCTTATGGCACTTTAGACTGTGTTTTAGTCTTCGGACTTACATTCAGTAACTCCAAAGTCAGAACAAACATTCCTGAGCGTCAAGGTGCGCTGGGGGGCGTTTTCCTTTCTCGAAAGCCAAAAGTGTCCGCCACTTTCACTGTTATTTGAAATTTGAAAGTGAAAGTGTCCCCTAATTTTCGACGAAGTGAACTTTCGAGAAAGTGAAGTTTCGAGAAAGTGAAATTTCGAGAAAGTGAAAGTGACATGCATTGTTTTTCGAGATAGTGAAGGTTCGAGAAAGTGATATTTTCAGAAAGTGAAAGATTTCTATTTTCGAGAAAGTGAAACTCCGGGAATTTAAAAGCGTCCCGATACGCTACAATGCTCCTTTCCCGAGAGTTCACGAAAGCTTAAATTTTCTTCGTAAAACGGCCCTTTTAAGAGCTGATGCTAAAAACGGTTCATAAACTTTCTTATTTCTCAGGTTTTGGTTTTGTGTTGCATTGACTGGTGATGAATATCGATAACCCGGTATCGAATGTAAGTACTCCAAAAAATGTGACCGATTAGGAAATCAGCTAGTTAACTGGAAACAGACAAAAGGTTAAAGATAAACGAAAATGATAATTACACGGAAGAAAGAACACTCCAAGTCTATAGCTCTATTACTTGGCTTTGGTAAAATTGCCGTTCGAAAATAATTTCAGGAAAACTTGGATTATCAAAATTATTGGCAAAAATACATTAGACTACAATAGTACTCTACTTAAAGTAGGCAAATAAAAATGTATAACACTTTGATATTACTTGACCGACAACGTTGCAACAGGAAAATTCAGGGCTCAGGAGTTTAGCGTATATTCATATTCAATGTGCTTGAATACCGGATTTCAAGAGGGAGTTTCCATTCAAAGGTTTAATAATTTCATAGTTAAAAGCAAAATGCTCGAGTGTCCCTTTTACGAGGCGTATCCGAACAGTTTTCTAAGTTTTTAGTACCTAGTTTGTAAGCATTGCAGAATTGATTTGTTCAAACTACGATATGTGAAATAAATGTGACCTTTGATCGACTCTTTGCTAACTAACGGGGCGCACTCTTCACAAAACGAAGATACGAGTTTGCAAAGCTAAAGCGAACCGCACTGATGGCAACTAGCATATTTTAGCTCTGGCCAAACAAACTACTTTTCGTGAGAACCGAATGCGCAAGTTCGCAGCTGGAAGCAAAGATACGTCTGCTTAAAATAGCTGCTTTAAGTAGCGAACTGTTTCCCAGGCTAAACTGGGGCATCCGAATCCGAAAGAGGGTTATTCGGTTAATATTTTTTTCTAAAATGGTTTTTTATATTCTAGCTAGCCCCGATAATTTGCACACATTCTGTATTTATTGACTCAGCCGGGATAAACATTTTCACGGTTGAAGCAAGCACTAAGGGATGGAGCGCTTTCACAGACCAGAAAACTCAAATCGCAGCTAGTTTGGTTTCCTGCAGAATATAAAAAAATGATCCAAACAAAAGCAGTTGCTTAGGGATGCTTAGCAAGAGTACATTCATTAGGCACTGCACAATTGCGACAGGCAAGGCACGGGCATGGACAGGGAGGGAGACTGCGTTAGGATCGAACTATCCAAGCGTCTCCCATCGTCCGTAAGTCCCGTTTCTCTCCCCTCACACTCAAAGAGCGCGGCTTTGTTTGCTTGGCAACTGACAGCCGGCAGTACCTGATGAAATACTCAAGCCAGCTTCCGTTTTCGCGTTAAAGGCTATTGAAATGCTTACTTTAGCGAATGATGGGGTAAGCTGTGGGCGCAGACAAAGAGACGTACCTGCGTTTCGACAAAGAGGTATCACGTTAATGTTTTTCGTCCAGACTCCGGCCTCAATCTCCACAGCTTTTTGCGCGTCCCCCCTCTCGAACGGTTCCTCCTTAAGTAGCTACGAGACGAGTCAGCGCTCCCCCTCCGGGCGCTCCGCTGCCTTTTCAAACCGGAGGATGTTGCATGAGGAGGACAGAGAGAAAAGAAAGATAGCTAGGCCACTGAGAACAGTAGCGGCGTGTAATTACAGAAGCCACCGGTGCACACAAAAGACCGCCACCCGGGGCCTTGGGTCCCCAAATGATGACGATGCATCCTCCCAGCCTCACGCTGACCAAATTCCTCAGTAATGAGGAAGAGAAAAGCGCTCGGGATTGCGATCCAACCCGTCGGCTTGGGAGAGATTGAGTAGAGAAGGAGCGATAGTGAAAGGGGATTGGAAAAGTAGAGATGGGATTACTTTCTTCCGACTACTGGACTTAACTGAGGCTGGATCCGCCATCCTAATCCCCTATTCCCCCAGTCGTGCCGTCGAAAATGCCCAGCGTTAAAGCGTCGAGGCCTAATAATGATTAGGCCAGGTAAAAAACTCGAATTCCAGCTTACAGCTCAGCGAGTTGTCGGCTTGGAAGCCCAACCCAACAACTAACGGCATAGAAAGTGGAAATTCGAGCCTCCTATGGGGGCTGATTGCCAGTAGGCCGCAGCCCACAATTTTTCTGATCAGCGTGAGAGGAAACTGGAGAGCCGATGAAGCCGCAATTACCCGTCACAATGGAATGGGGAGAATTGACCCGACTGGCTTGACATTGGGGCTGTTTTGGTTACCAACGACCAGCCATCAATTGTTGTCTCGCCGGATGGGATAATTATTGCGAAAAAAGGAGGAAGCAACTTGATCAGCGCACGGTAGCGTGCAAGGATTAGGGATTAAGATTGGAGTTAAACAGGGACACCTTGTGAGTGACTGGTATTGTCTGGAATGTTGAATGGGAAGGGAGGAAAATGAGGCAGTTCAGTGAGTGGGATTTAGCTGACGCCCTAATGATTGGGAGCGGTCAGGAGGCTTGTGAGTTCATCCTTCCCAACTTGTCATCACTGTCTCATTATTGTATTCAGTTCATTGGAACGACAGGTCTTAGAAGCGCAGTTTACAGCCAAAAAATGCTTGAGCACGAGTGTCAGAGAGCTGCAAAAGGCAGAAAATAACTAATTCTACATGCACTCAAGTCCTGCTACCCACACGAGATGCACAAACTGTACGTTAGTGTACGCCGCGAGGCTAATGTGCACAGTTAGGAAGGCCTGTCCGCAGGGATGCTGCTGGGAGCGGGTGGAAAATTTTCAAGGTCGATCTCGGCGCTGCAAACCGTGCTGTATAAACAGCCCCTCCCCCCCAGAATCCGCCCCCCAACCAATATACATCTGCCGCCTTCATATTCTGTCTTTAAAAAAGTCTCGGGCAAAAAAATAAGACACGGCTTAGCAAGAATTGAGCGCCAAACACAAGCTACGGCCGGAATTAAGCTCTGAAATATCAGTTAAACGGTGCAGAGAAAAAAGGCTGAGAAAGACTATTTGCGGTACTTTACTATTCAGCAAAGGGTAAGTTCACGCATATGCATATTTAGCATATTCAGACACACAGGAAACCCATTGGATTTCACTGCTACAAAAACATGCAAAACAGCTTTCTTTTTTAGTTATAAATGCGCAAACTGATGTTTACACTGACCGGTTCAAACTACTTACTTGTAAAAGGGCAAGGTTTTTCACCAATAAAATCATACATAAATAGTTAGATACAAAATTGTCAACAAGTTTTCGGTAATTTATTCGGACTAGCTACTTTAGATCTGTTTGCAGCCTTAGCGAACCGAGTGTCTGGTTTCCTGCAATAATTCGTGACATTTTTTTCCAACAGGTATGACGCTCAACTTTGACGACTTGTTGAAGCAGATTGGTGGCTTCGGTAGGGCCCAGCTGCTCATCTTCTTGGTGCCAGCGCTGATTGCCATTCTCAGCGGCTTTCACACCTTGGCACCCGTCTACCTGCTGTACACGCCGGATTACAGGTGAGTGAAGTAAACTTGAGTTTCATCAACTTTAGGCATTAACATCTTTGAAGCACTGAAGCATTTGAATTAAGCTGTTCGGTACTTATTAACATTATTTTTTTCAAAATTCATAAAATCACGTCATAATACTACTAGTTTGCGCTTATCTACTATATGAGTAATATTTGCAGAAATTTCGTTCCAAATTTATTTCAGATGCCGTCCGCAGTCCAGCAAGGCAGTGGTAAATCGGTCAAACACCAACGACTCAATCTGGACTCCAATTGAGACGTCCACCTTTGAGACTAGCGAAAAGTGCAACTATCACTATGGCAACAAGACCGGACCGGCTTGCAACGAGTGGATCTACGACCAGAGCGAGTTCACCAGCACCTTTGTCACTGAGGTAGGGCTGACTGCGTGCGGCTTGGGGCCGATTATAGTTAGGGCTAAAAATTCTTGGTGTACCAGATCCTTCGCTAGCTACGGGATACCCGTCTAAAATGGTACATGCATCTCGCATAAACTGTACATTACTTAAGAGGGACTTTGATATTTGGTTAGAGCTCCAGCCAAGTTTTGCGTGTTACGAAACAAGACCATTGGCCTATTGATAACCAGTTACTGTATAATAGTATTTGATGGTTTCAGATTCAGAGAGTAGGCTGTTGAACTTACATGTAACGAGGATTCCACACGTACCGAGTATCTCTTCTTCGAGCAACCGAAACAAAGTAATGTATTTCCCCTATCCGAAACTAAAATTACCTTGCATTATGCTAAAACTGCATAACAACAGCTATTTCAGTGCTCCGAAATGTAGCTCAGTAGGTCAGAAGACAATCGAATGACCAGCGAAACCCGCCCAATGGCTAGTCAGAGACAGTAGTCTTGTACTTTAACCCACCCGCACTCGCATCGGCCAATTGGCCGCCCATAAAACAAGCGAACCAAAATTCCAGTTCAATCTGGTCTGCGATAACGCGCTGGTCGGCACTTGGATCAAGACCTGCACGTTCGCCGGGTTCATGGTTGGAGTCTTTGTGTCCGGATTTTTGTCCGACTTGTGAGCTGGAGTGTCAAGTAGTTTGGCTGCTAATTATTCGCGATTGAAATTAATTAAGAAATTAAGGACCACTCGAAGGAATCATTTTGACGATCAAATTCAACGAAACAACGAAAGAAAAATTCAAACAAAAAAATTAAGTAATTTAATTTGAGGCATACTAATGGTTCCTTCGAGTTGTCCTTAAGCAAGTTAATTAGGCTAATAAAATTGCAGCTAGCTATGTTGATATGCCAGCAATAATGATTTTTTAAAATTAATTTTTCTTACTTCGGAGCCTCCCTGTCTTGAAGAATTTCAACAAAAAATAGAAGTTCAAACATTCGCTTCTTGATTTTTAACGTAAGAAGTCCTTCCATGCGACTGTGTCACTCAAACATGAGTTTCAAAGGCGTCAATTTGATTAGCAGCTTGAGCTGTCTTTTCTTTATCAGGGTAGTATGCTTCATTTAAAATAATAAACGAGTCTTTATGAAAATTTTTCCAAGGTTATATATAAAGCA
The DNA here is from genome assembly GCA_950096795.1 of Macrostomum cliftonense. Classification (NCBI taxonomy): domain Eukaryota; kingdom Metazoa; phylum Platyhelminthes; family Macrostomidae; genus Macrostomum; species Macrostomum cliftonense. Next base: position 139,033 of record CATNEM010000227.1, read on the forward strand.
CAGCAACCCAATCAAGACTAACTAGTGCTTAATGAACAAACTGTCCATCAGACAATCTTCAAAGCACGCCGCCCCATCGATTGCAGGCTTGGTAGGCGCCGATGTCTCATAGCCTGTCTGTGCGTGTACAGCGCCGCAGCTGTGGGCTCCGCGTTCTGCCAATCGCCAGCAACGATGGCCCTAGCCAGGTTCTTCATCGGATTCGGCGCTATGGGAGCCTTCACAGTCGGCTTCGTCATCGGCACGGAGATTGTTGGCCCGGAGACCCGCTTCCACACCGGCATGGCTATTGAGTACTTCTGGACGCTCGGCATGTGTCTGGTTGCCGGCCTGGCCTATCTGTTCAAGTGAGACTTTGGGAATAAAATTTGCAGATCGAGGGGCAACCAGCTGGCCTAAAGTTTGAGTTTTCTGCTCAGAAGTTCATGCTTACATTATTATTTAGGAATTTACGTCGTCCCGAAACAAGAGGACATTACGGAGACTTTCTACCAGATGTGCATCCCACGGCACAGCCGCAGCTAGTTGCGCGGCGCATCCGAGGGCTGTGTACAGCTGATTAGCCTGACGGGCTGGAGGGGCCGCAACACCCACACTAAATTTACCCAGCTCAAACTGGTACCCGATCAAATTGTCTCCTGTTCGAGCTGGTGTTCGAACCCACGACCTTACAGTCATAAGGCAGGCACCCTAGCCACTGGGCTACAACTCTTCTAAAACTCCTTGTGCGTGCAACCTTCAATAATAGCATGCTGTTATTGTTATAATAATACGAATCTTATTCCATGCAACGGTTATAAAAATTATTATTATCTTTTTGTTTATCAGAACGGTATTGTACAAAAAATTTTGTACTTTTATGATTATTGTTATATTGTTTTAGAGCAGCTGCCGTTACCAAATGAATGGCAATATTTTTTTATTCTGTATCGCTTTTTCTTTTTGAAAATGGTCCCGACTGCTTGTTTTAAATTGTCGTCAGGACACTCGAAAAGAAATTGGACTTCTTTTCCAGTGTACATTTGACATATGCGGACAGAGTCTTTCATGGTAGGCAATAACTAGACACAATTTCGATTCCATTCTCCCAGCAACTGGCGCCACCTGCAGCTCGTCCTGTCCGCCCCTGTGCTGCTGGTGCTCTTGGCCTCCCTGCCGTCGGCTGTGGTGCCGGAGTCGCCACGCTGGCTGCTTCACAAAGGCCGCATCAACGAGGCCCGCAGCGTGATTAGGCGGATGGCTCGGCTGAATCGCGCCTCCGACGATGCAGGCCGCGAGCTCGAATCCGTGCTGAACGGCAGCGGACGCGGAAGCACCGACGCAGCTGATCAGCCATCATCGCAGAAGGTGAGCCCGCCGACAGACAAGTCAGTTGCCATTGAAAAGGGCGTTCAGCAGCCGTCCGAGTCGAGATGGCGGCAGCGCAGTCGTGCGGCTGCCTCAGTGACGAGTCAGTTGATCTGCCAGGCACCGAGGCTGCTGGCTGAGTACTGCATCGTTTGCTTCAACTGGTCTGTACTTTTAAGCTTGCCAGCTTGCTTGTTCGATTCCTGATATAAAATAGATTTTTAAAAAAGCTTCTCCTGTCTCCAGGTTCGCCATAGCCCTGGTGTACTACGGCCTCACCATGGGCTCGGCGGCGCTGCCAGGCAGCATCTTCCTCACCTCGCTGCTGACCGCCATGGTGGAATTCCCGGCGTACTGCCTCGGCCACGCCACCGTCAACCGACTCGGACGCAAAGCCGTTTGCGTCGCCTCGATGAGCCTCTCCGCTACGTCGCTTCTCGGCCTGCTAGTTGTAGTACTACTAGCCCCCGGTTAGTTATCAGTAGCATGATACGCGCATTTGCAATGTTTTCGTTTTTAATTTTATCTGCTTCCGTTCGGAGTTCCGCTTTTTATCCACAGAATTTTGGCCGCTGAGTCAGGAGCGTCAGGCGCTTAGAAGCAATAAAATTGACAAAATGCTTGTTTTAATCCTATGTATGAAAGCTGATCGGTGAATTCAATTTCACAAACCGCCATCTGCAGATCTGTCTTGGCTGATCATCGCAATGTCCATGCTGGGCAAACTATTCAACACCACAGCCTTCGGTGTAATTTACCTATGGACCGCCGAGCTGTACCCAACCAGCATCCGCAACATCGGTGTGTCCACCAGCTCCATGTGCGCCAGAATTGGGACCTTGTTCGCTCCGGCTTTGGCCGATATTGTAAGTAGCTGGGCTTGCTATAGTCTCTGAATGTTTCGAAATTTAAATCGCTCTTCCATCAATGAACGTTTTCTCTGCTCTCGAACGTTTTGGAATCCGCCGCACAGCTCACTCGTTTTGAACCGCTTGTTTTAGCAAAACTTTGTCCCCGGGCAGGCTGGAATGGTGCTGGCTTATTCCATTTTCGTCGCCTTTTCCGTAGCGGCCGTCTTGCTAGCGCTGCTCGTGCCAGAGACTGTGAACAGAAAGCTGCCAGACTCACTGGAGCAGTTGATCACCAACAGGTGCCTCTTAATTTTCGGAGCGAAGCCGTCAAATAAAGTCAAATTGATAGCATTATTGACTTTTCCCGGCAAAGTGCGGGCCCTTCAAAAATCGATCCAAGATATCCAAATTTATCGAACAAGATCAATATTTATTTAAACTTTGGGAAAAAAATTAGGTGCAACAATTACAGATCTCTTTCAGTGAGAAACAAGGATATGTGAAGCGCCCGCACTTTGCCCGTGCAGTCAAGCCTTTATAAGTCGAGAGAATTCCTCATTAGGTCATTGAGTCAGTTTGACCCATATTTAGATAGGCAATTTTTTTATATCAATTTGGTGCGCTAACAACAACGGTTAACGTTCTGTTTCAGACGCACCATTGCCTGGGAGGCGAACGAAGAGGAAGAGGAGGAAGGTCAAGGCGATCGGGTCACCATGGAGCAAGTTTGCGACCGCAGCACCAAGTTCTGACTGATCATTATGATGGATCATTTTTAAATTGTTCAATTTTTTTAAAAACAACTTTAATAGACATATCGATTTTTATGCTCAATTTAATGAAGAAGGTATCTGGGCGTTTTGGCGTTTTGCGCTATATGATTTAGGCGGTTAAGTTAGAAGACAAAAACCAAGCTATAGTTGATTGAAAAAAATTACATTGAGCCCTGAAAGATTTTTTGATTTATTGGCAACTGCAGGTTTTGTAACGAAGTATCAAGCAAGTGACTGTAAGCCATCAATAGCTTGATAAGCTAAGAGCAAAATCTATTAATTTTTTTACTGGAGCTGTTGCATGAACTAACTATAGCTTGCTATATTTGCTTGAAAATTTAATTACGTATAGCTACTTGAAATGGCACCTTAGTAATCACCTTTATTACTTATTTTCATAGTTTCTCAAACCTCTGCAATTTGAATTGAGGGTATCGTAAAAAAGCATAACTTGAAGTTGAAAATTATTTTATGTGGTTTTTTCTTTCGTTGTTCTAATTCAAAATTGGCTAATTTATTAGCTTAAAATGTCCTCAGCTACTAATTTTTGCACTATAGTTCACTCATAAATAAACGGCGCAATTATGCAAGAAATGCAAGAACGTACTATTGCATTGGATAAATATCAAGATATCCCAGATAAAAAATAAAATTTCTTTTACGAGTACTTACACAAAGCGCTGCAGCAAATTTTTAGTGTTAACCGCCATTAGCTTTGACCCACATTGACCTCTTCCGAGTTAATTTCTTGGGTAAAAGGACTGCAGTATACAGTAAAGTAATAGTAGTGTTTTGTTTGTGTTTTGTACGATAGTAAAGAAAGTATTGAGTTTAAAAATATTAAGTAAACTACGAGTATATGAGATTATATCTATTGTTTTATTTTACGCCTGTAACTTAGTAAAGTTACATTAGTCTTCTACTCTACTGTCATTGGGAAGACTTTATGACTATAATGTGAGTATTAAAAAAATAATAAGAGCCGATCCTGAGTCATTGACTTTTCACGGAAATTCCGCGGCTATTTCGTCAGAAAAGGGAACTTCATACGCACGCACATTTCACGTACACTGTAGATTGTCAGGACAAGAGTGGTCAGGCTGGTTTTGAACATTTAAAAGCGAAAATTTTCGGTTTTCTTTCCAGGCTGCTTCGTACGCTACCCAACCCTGTATGTATTACAAGGGTAGTTTGCTCCAAAGGGACGTTTCGCATTGCTCGCCTCAACTTAACTCACTGACTCTGCAGGCTCGCAGCTTTGTCAAGTGAAAAGCATGAGTGACTTACACTACAAGAAGGACGGGACGCTGGACATGCGCTACAGCTCTTCCAAACAGGCAGCCGCTTCGTACCAATCTCCATCCGGGAATTTTAGTTCTTCAAGTTCCGCTTATAGTCCTCGGACTACCTCTCAAGGAACAAAAGATGGCGGCCTGCACTATAAGAAGGACGGGAGCCTGGACATGCGCTTCAGCTCATCAAAGCAGGCAGCTGCTTCACAGCAAGCCTCAGGCGCGAACTCTGCCCCTTCAAGACCTGCTGCGGCTGCTCCGCCAAGAGGAGCCGATAGCGATGGATTGCATTACAAAAAAGACGGGACTCTGGACATGCGCTACAGCTCATCGAAGCTTGCAGCCTCAAGTGGTGCCAGTTCTTACTCTAGCAATTCCATTGCGTCTCGCTTCGATTCACTAAGATTATCTGGGGCACCCAATGTACCATCAGGCGTGCCCACCAAGAAGGACGGAACGCCGGACATGCGCACGACTGCCGCCAAAAACTGGGTCGCCAATGAGGCTCAAGCCCACGGTGAAAATATGCCCAGCTGGGTGCCCCGACTCAAGGATGGCTCCATCAACGAGTTCAACCCCATTGGCAGGGCCTACAAAGACGCCATGCCCCCGACCAGCTGTGCCAGCTACCGAAAATGCGACGACCAGCAGAGACGCATGGACTATTGGGCTCGGCAGATGAGGGAGAACAGCGAGTTTCAAAGGCTGTTCCAGACTCAGATGGATGTCTCCGTGCCGGATCCGGTCCCGTCTGAGACATCATTCAAAGTCAACGAGTCGAAAGAACTGATCAAGATTGACGCCGTTGAACTAGAAACGATCGAGGAGATCGGCCGAGGCGGATTCGGAATCGTTGAAAAAGCTGTCTGGCGCGGCATGCTGGTGGCTGCCAAGCGCCTCTACCTCCAACGGTTGACGCGATCTGACACGCAGAACTTCCGCCAGGAGCTCGACATTGCCAGACAACTGCACCTGTTTCAGCATCCGAATCTGGTGGCCACTCTGGCTTACTGCATCGAGCCGCCAATCTTGGTTATGGAGCTGATGGAGCTGGGCAGTTTGGCATTTGTGTTGTACTACTGCAATGATGCTAAAGTTGAGGCAAAAATGTGTGACGGCCGAATCAAGCGCGCACTGGCGCACAACATCGCGGACGGAATGCAGCAGCTGCACTCCGCAAAAATTTGTCACAGGTAGGCCAGATGGAAATTTTTGGCTAACAATATTGTTCAAGAACATAATTTTGTGACAATTTGAGTGAGGAAATACCTCTGGCACCTCCAATTAGAGCTATTTCCTTTGTTGCCTAGCTCTGGGTTGAAAGAAACTCTTCAAGTCTACATTGTGTGAGCTTCTTAATGCATTCCCAATTTGATGAACTGCTGTCTAGGGATCTCAAGCCGCAGAACGTGCTCATCTCCAAGAACTGGACGGCCAAGGTTGGTGACTTCGGACTCGCCGAACTTCGCGATGTCACATCGAGCTCCGTGGCTACGGACCTCCTGCAGGAGGAGGGCCGCCACGTGTACAATCCTGCGGGTACAGCCGCCTACATGGCACCTGAGCTTCTGAATTCAACCGCGCCCTTTAATACGAACTGCGACGTCTACTCGTACGGCATTCTGCTCAACGAGCTCATCGCCGAGGAGCAGCCTTACAGCGGCCTGATGGTCGAGTTCGGCGGCCGAGGCCCGTTAGGAGCGGCCAACTATGCCAGGATGGGCAACCGGCCAACGCTAGCGCGCAACATCTCCGAATACGTGAAGGACCTCATCAAACGCTGCTGGGACGCTGAGCCGACACGGAGACCGACATTCAAGGAGATCATGCGCGAATTGGCGGATGAGCGGTTCGTTGTTCCTAATGGCGGCAATTTGCCTGGAAGCAGTTTTCGCTGACGCACGTTGTCTTGCTTGGGGAGGGGGGCATGAATATTGCGGTTGAGAAAACGCAAACAATGGTAGATTGTGTAGTATGTCCTATATGTATGCAGTATATGTAAGATATACTAAACAATCGCATTGTTCTATGGCTCAACCAGAGTCACTTGAGCATAGCTGAAATATAAGCCTGACGCAATAATGATCGTCATGGCGTCCCGATAATTTTTCATTACGACTCAGATTAGCCATAGAACAATCACAATTTGCACTAAAGAGCGTTATTGAACAATGCGATGGTTTTGACTACGAGCGTACAAGTACAGATAATTTTGAACGCGAACTTATGATAAATAAAAATTTACTTGTAAGGGCAAATAGCAGACACGAACTATTGACAGGAACAATTTCGCAGGCAAATCCCAAAACTGTCTCACGAAGAAGCGTGCAATGATGTACTTTCATAGTCATCCTAGTTTTTTAGACAGTTATTCATGGTACATGCCAATTTTCGTTATCTTTGGTGTCGGAAGCGTGTTGGCTTATTTTTTACGTCTACGCTCGTATTATGCTTCTATTTTCCCCTTCCATTTTTTTTGTTTTCCTTATCCCAGTTCCCTCAGCGACACTTATTTCTCGTATTGTAATTGCGCTTGATACGAGCGTAATTTTTTAACTTATTTTTTTATATGAAGCAGCATTGACTGACAGCTAAAGCTGCTGCCTAGATTTTTTCTGTTGTACTCAATATACTTCAAGCTGTAATCAAACACACTATGTACACCTCAAGGCGCTGAGGTGTGATATTTACATGTGTAAGATAACGATGATCCCCGACTGGCGAATGCGCGACTTCTTGATGACACAGCAACCGTAACATTATATTTTTGCGAGTTAGAACCTGTCTTGTTTTAATCTAAGTCACGAATCCAGCTCAGACTGCGGACGTGTAATAGATAGTCTAATGCGAGTAGAAAATTCGTAAAAAGTGCTGCAAAATTAAAGGAAAAACTCAGAAATTGCGCTATACAAGAGCGTTGATTGTAAATTGGATTTCTGTTCAGCTAGCTAGAGGTGGAAGATAGCCGAGTTGGGTGAGGCCGCCTGAAGACGCTCAAGAGAGCAGAAACCGGTTGCGACAGTCCTAGCAGAGGTTCAATTCCACTTTTATATATTTTTTTGCAAGATCGCTGTGTAGGGATATCAGTAAGATTCCGCGATCGGCCTTCTTCAGTATCAAAACTAAGTGTATGTTCGCTGCGGTCTACTCGAGTGGGGCGTAGAACACAGACAAGAAGTTAACATCGGCCGATTCGGCCCGGCGTTTCAAGTCAGGGCTGAGCCTGATTGGGGAATACCTCCAATTTGGGGTACCACCGCGTGCTCTCGGACGGGCGGATTGCCGCTTGAGCTGAGTGGCCTGCGCAAAATTTCAATTTGTGCAGACAGGGGACTGTCGATATGCTCGAACGGCGACGATGGTTTGGGGCTATAGCACGGCCGTGTGCACCGATAAGGTGGCGTAAGCCACATACACAACAGGGCCAATTATCAGTTTTTCGTCGATGGAGTTTTTTTCGGGGATATTATTTGATGATATCCACGATCCACGGGTACACGTGTTACAGCTACATATTCTGTAGTAATTACAGCTGTAACATGTAAGTAAAGTCAAGGACAGCAACACGTAATTAAGTTTTCATTGGGTAAAAGTATTGAAGAATTGATGCTGAAGACAAATTCGCTCGGGTGCTTTGCTAATTGATGGCGGGGAACGATGTGGGTTAATTACTTAATGCATGATGCCCTTGCTGTTAATGATGACGCTTGTGATGACGCTGTCAGAACTGTATTTTAAAGAATATTTGCTGACTTTATCCCATAGGGACAACCTCAACGACCCACCGGACAATTTGCAGGATTTAGCAAGATAGAGGTAGTTATCTTCTTCCTTTAATTAATTTGTTTGCAGATACTGTTAAAGGCGAATGGAAAAGAAAAGGAGATTGACGGTGTGCCGCCGGAATTCTGAAAAGATTTAAAATTATAGCAAAAGCACTTTATAAAAAACGTAAAGTTAATAGAATTACACACATAGTCGTCTTAGAAGTAATCTGATAGTTATTAATAAAAATGTTTTTGAATGAACACAAATAAATGATTTCTATAAATTTCTGGAAAAGCAAAAGTTATTCGATTTACTAATTTGAGAGACTTTTGTCCTCGATTGTACCGTATTCTATTAATTTAGTATTAGTAAGCACGTAAATTGATTTAAAGTATAGAAACTAATGTGAAGGATTGGTGTCGCTGGCAACTGTAGCCGGAATTCCATGCTGTTTTTATGTTTTATATCGAAAACAAACATATTCGACCTCGTTCAGTTAGAACAATAATATAAAACGCAGGCATAAGTATAGTTCCGGTCGTTAAATTACTTTGACTTCAGAAAACGAATCTGTGACTAATTTTAAGTAAGAATAACTACTGCTGAGGGGCCTAAAGTCAGATTGAAAGCGATTTATACTTGTCGAAACTTGTTATACTGCGTATCTACTTCGACCGTAAGCCGAGAGCCGAAAATTGTAGTCTGTGGCCAAAACCAAAATGTCAGACTGTCAATGGGAGATTATTTATATGGTTCTAGAGTTAAGCAATAAGCAAATTCACGAGTGGCGTAGCCACGAGTGATCTTTGCTTATTGCTTAACGATGGAACCATATGAATAAGCTTATTGTTACTGTGATTTAACCATAGACTAACTAACATTGCTTAATGCTAAGGGGTGCATTGCTTAACGCTCGTTGCTTAACGCTGCCTGAGCGAATTAAAAATGTTTTTGACTGCATTGGTTTTGGCCATAAACTACGAAATGAACAGAGTACACTTGAGAGAGGCTTTGAGAGGGGGAGAGAGTATGAGACTTGCTTGCAATAAATTACTTTTTTCCGAAAATGCATCTCATTAATTGGAAGCACTTGCCAACTGATTCTCTGAATGGAGTAACAAGCAACGAAATGGAATTTATTTCTGCACTGAGTTCAACCGATCACGCTGATGACGTCAATCTTGACGACTTTATACGCTTCTTAGAAGATCCTTCTTACGATGACCAGTCGGTGTCTGATGTACAGCTACCGGATCGACCTGATGAAGCACCTCTCTCGGTTGCAGAGCTCGATCGCGTCGAAATTGATTCGCTTCCCACGAGTACTAGAGAACAGATGCAGCGACATGGTAAGGCATTCGAGGAGTTTCTAAGAAGACAAACTGAGATGTCACCTGTGACAATGCCGGAGACCATGTTGAATGAGTTTTTACGTTTCTATTACTTTTCGTTAAAGAAAGCTGATGGTGGTGTTTACTCACCTGCTTCGTTGGTTTGCATCCGTGCCGGCATTCAACGTTATTTCTGTTTAGTTCTCAAGCGCTCTGTGAACATAATATCTGGGGACGAGTTCGCTGCTTCAAACCGAATGCTGCGCGTCAAAGTACGTGAATTCAATCAATCAGGTTCTGTCCGAAAACAGTTTCCACCAATCGAGGAAGGTGACCTTGAGCGGCTGCGGCGATACTTTGACCGCAGTACAGCGGAGCGTGTTCAGGATGAAGTGATTTTTACGTTGCTCTATACGCTCGGTGAGCGTGGTCAGGAACACCTAAAGTATCTAAAGAAGAAGGGCACGTTAAAAGAAGGAGTTGACGCTGACGGCCAAGCATACTTTGCCCTGCCGGATCTACCAACAAAGAATCAATCGACTGAACCTACACGTGCTAAGAACAACTTTGCAAAACAAGCTCGTCTCTACGGACAGCAGCGAGAGCTTGTAATTTACTACAGCAACCTGCTACCGGACAAGACTAAAGATGGATCCTTTTTTCCACGCCCACTGGCTAACGATGGAAGTGGCAAGCTTCGGTTTTCAGTCAACCAAGTTCGAGGCGTTAATTGGCTAGCCAATTTCATGTCTCACCTCAGTGAAGTCTGTGAATTGTCAAAGCGTTACACTAATCATTGCATTAGGGTAACTCGCATTTCGGATCTGCACGAATGTGGGCACAGCTTGGACAACATTATGACAATTACTGGGCAGAAGGCCAAATCGACCGTCAGGCGTTACTTGTCCAGAAGGCGCGACAGGTCTATAAAGCAGGTCTCGACTGCGATAAGTAAGGCACTGGAGCGACCACTAGTAGCTGCACCTAAGTTAAATGCCGAAGTCGAATCTTCTAGCAACGTACCTGCCGTAGCTGCCGACGAGGTTGTTAGCGTGACTGTATCGCCGACTGAATCGGCTGGAGCTTCCAACGGAGTTGCTAGTACCTACACTATTACTACTGATACCGAGCCAGTTACATCAAATGACAGCGATAAGAAGCCTACATTCGTCCTGAATTTCAACGGCAAATTCGAAAACTGCACATTTCAAATCAAGGGGACGTAATTCGGCATGGTTGAATTGTGGTTTACTTTAATAATCCATTAACAATTGAATTAAAATGGTTGTCTATTTGTTACGTACATACAAGTTACAATTTCGTCATGTAATCGTTTCTCCTATTGTACTAGCTGTTCTGGTAGTTCTGTAGTGCCAACTGCTTTTCATTTTCAAATTCTCTAAATTAAACAGGTTACTAACTTTGTCTATGGTAAATTAAAAAACTGCGTTAAGCAATGCACATTTCACTCAAGCGTTGTTATAACGCTAAATCATAGTAACAATTGGGGTTAGGATTCAAGCAAGATAAGCAAGATACATGCAAAGTTCTATATTCTCGATTCTTGAAAATTCTGAAAATTTAAAAGCTTTTAGAAGCAATTTAAAAGTACAATGGCTGGATGACCACCGGCGCCGACTTCGATCATACCAACGCCCTATTTTTTATGGGGAACCAACAAAACCTTAACACACCTTGATGTGATGTGTCTCATCTCTTCGCAAGTTGGAGCGTGCTTCTTCTTCACTTGGAAAGTGCCAAGCTGATCAGAAATGGGGATAATTGGGTCATCTTTTTGCTAGTTTAAGGAACTTAACTGAAGCCATTGAACAGTAGGGAGCCTGTTCCAAAAATTCATGAATAATATAAACATACCCTCTTACTCAAGCCAGGGTGTAATGGTTACATTGTCTATTGATTTTTACTTAGATAAATATAAACTACAAGTTATAGCCATTAAACTATTCATTTTGTCCTTATCCTATTCCAAGTAGAGTAAGCATAGGTATCATACCTAAATCCTTACCATAATAGTAAAAAATCATTATTTTACACTTATAAAATTGATGTCTTTTTAGGATAACCCCAATAACTTTCTTGAAATATATTTCTATTAAGAATTTTTGCATATTCAATAAAAATAGCAAATTTATTCAATTTATTGTCTTATAGACCAAGTATCTCAATTTTTTAAAATAAAATGTCTTTGATTTAAATTTTAAGTATTTTTAAAAATTGTGGCATTTATTAAGCTTTAAATTGATTTAGGAATTTTTTAGTAGCTAAATTTTGTAAAAAATATTTATTTTCAAATATTTCTTTGATTGGTAAAACTTAGTTTTAAAGGAAAAAATGTAACTACAAACATATTTAAAAGGTCCCAAAGGGTGTAAATACCATGCAGTGCAGGTCTGATAGAAGAGAATCTGTTTGTTATTTCTCATCATTTTTTCTTTGTTATTTGGCTTTGTATTAACTTTTAAAATATACTCTTTGTTTTTCTAATTCAAACTCTCCACAAACTTTTTGATAAAATAGAAATGAAAGAAATGGCCAACTAAACTCACACCATTGCAGCCTTGGCACCACAGGCATGCAACCAGACCAAACTATCATCCTTGAATGAAGCATTTAATTAGCAGTGGCATGATGCCCCAGCAGCACCTGGCAACAACAGAAAGTGTCCTCAGTTGCCTAGCAACATCAAGCGCGGTGGCAGCCTGCAGTCCGCTATTGAAAGGCATCGCTGGCGCTTCCACCTGCAGCGAGGCTAAGAACAATTTGTCTGCGCTGCTTTTGCTATCCCTGCAGCCGGCATCCTTGTCTGCATTGAAGCTGTCAGAACCGCCGCGCCCGCCACCGCCACCGGCAGCGGCAAATGCTGCCTCCTGCATGCGCCGGCCAAAAACTCTGGACCTGCCTGGCGTGTCGACTGCCCTCAATTGGCACCTGCCCGACGGGCCGGCACCGCTTGCTGAGACTGAACTCGACTGAAATCAGGCGCGGTACTAAATATCCGTTCTGGCTACTTTTGATTCAGTAGTAGCTAGTGATTATATTTAGCGCGGAATGCAATCATATCAACAAGTATTTTCTATTTACTTAGCTTATTTTTCTATTGTCTTTTTTACAGTCTATTCATATCATTGTGTTTTTGTATTCACTTAATAATGTACTTAATTTTTTTTCCTGACGACTTTCATCGTGTTTAAATAAATGAATATTCATATTCATGAGCTTATTATTTTTTTTATAAAAATGTAACAAAACGCTAAATCAATGCAGCAAATTTTGTCCCTGTTAAAATGCTAAATAAGCCCTTTTCCTTATTGATTTTGATAGTTTATTGATTTGCATGAAATATATTTTTTAATTCGTTGCATTGCTGCCAAGTTTATTATTGACCAATTTTTCATTTCTTCTTGAAGATGTTATTATGAGGAAGCAGAAATATCCTACGATGTTATCCTTCACTAGGAGTACTGGGAATATTGTCTGCTTTAGTTTCTGTACGTATTTTTCTCTCGTTTAAAAGATTATATTCCCCAAGGAGACTTGGGGAAATTCTAGTCGAAGGCTTGGGTGAATTCTAGGTTAGAATTTGGGGGAATTCTAGGTGAAGGCTTAGGGGAATTCTAGGTTGAGCTTTGGGGAATTCTAGGTTGAGCTTTGGGGAATTCTGGGTTGAGGCTAGGGGAATTCTAGTTAAAGGTTTGGGGGAATTCTAGACTAAGGCTTGGGGGATGCTAGGTTAGAGTTTGGGGAATTCTAGTTAAAGGCGTGGGGAATTCTAGGTGAAGGATTGGGGAAATAAAGGTTGAAGCTTGGGAGGAATTCTAGGTGAAGGTTTGGGGGAATTCTAGGTGAAGGTTTGGGGGAATTCTAGGTTGAGGCTTAGGGGAATTCTGGGTTGAGGCTTGGGAATTCTAGTTAAAGGTTTGGGGGAATTCTAGATTGAGGCTTGGGGAATTCTAGGTGAAGGATTGAGGAATTAAAGGTTGAAGCTTGGGGGCAATTCTAGGTAAAGGTTTGGGGAAATTCTAGTCGAAGGCTTGGGTGAATTCTAGGTTAGAATTTGGGGGAATTCTAGGTGAAGGCTTAGGGGAATTCTAGGTTGAGCTTTGGGGAATTCTAGGTTGAGCTTTGGGGAATTCTGGGTTGAGGCTAGGGGAATTCTAGTTAAAGGTTTGGGGGAATTCTAGACTAAGGCTTGGGGGATGCTAGGTTAGAGTTTGGGGAATTCTAGTTAAAGGCGTGGGGAATTCTAGGTGAAGGATTGGGGAAATAAAGGTTGAAGCTTGGGAGGAATTCTAGGTGAAGGTTTGGGGGAATTCTAGGTTGAGGCTTAGGGGAATTCTGGGTTGAGGCTTGGGAATTCTAGTTAAAGGTTTGGGGGAATTCTAGATTGAGGCTTGGGGAATTCTAGGTGAAGGATTGAGGAATTAAAGGTTGAAGCTTGGGGGCAATTCTAGGTGAAGGTTTGGGGGAATTCTAGGTTGAGGCTTAGGGGAATTTTAGGTTGAGGCTTCGAGGAGTTCTGGGTGAAGGCTTGGGGGAATTCTAGATGAAAGCTTAGGGGAATTCTAGATGAAAGCTTAGGGGAATTCTAGATAGATGCTGGCTGGAGTCTCCAGTAGTTATTCTTTGAATTTCTGCAGCCCGCATGTCCGGTTCGGCTTCGTTCCCCGACTTCCGGCCAACGGAGCTGTCGCTGCTGTGCAGCGAGGCAGAGTCGCAGATGCAGCGCACTCTGAAGGCGCTGCACCGGGCCATCCTGACCCGCGAGTCCGAGCTACGCCGAGCGGCCAGGCGCAGCGCCGCCAAATCTGCCAGCGACATCAGCAACAAACCGGAGATCCGGCGGCGCCGCCTAGTCGACGAGCTGCGCCACGGCCAGACGATGGCCGAACTGGCCGCCAGGCAGGGCGACGCCGAGGAGGCCGCCTACAGAGCCGAGCGGCAGCGCCAGCTGTTGGCGGAGCTCAGCGAGCTGGACGCCCAGTTGGCCGAACAGCGGCAGGGCGCGCCGGCTTCTTCGGGCGGCCTAGTCGAAGTCAATCGCAGCTTGTTGTCGGCGGCATTCGCCGAGGCTGTGGACGAGTTTCAATCCGCATTGCTGGCCGAGCTGCGCCAGGCTGGCGAGCGCATCGCCGAGCAGGAGGTTGGCGAGCTGGCCGCCGAGGACAATCTCGGTCTCTAGGGCCCGAAACTGATGGACAGCTCGGACACTCTGTGTGCTAAGTGAATGAGTTAAAAATAACTGATGTAACTGCGGTCTGGGCGAGGTCGAGGGCGCGGAATTTTTCCGAATTCCGCGCACTTCCCCTAGACGCAGCCGCTAGAGCGTCGAGGTGGGATTGGGATCTTTCCCTCTCCCGGCTTCCCCTCTAGCCACGTCCGCTCCCGCCTGCCTGTCTCCGTCACCTCCCGGACCGGGGATGCGCCTGCTGGAGCCCTCTCCTCTAGCCTTTTCCCCTCTTCTTACCCTCCTTTTTCCCCTCTTCACCCTCTTTTGCCTCTGCGCGTGCCCTCTACTTACAGTATGGTAAGTCTTCACACCCATAATAATCTGCTCAAACCCTCTATTTCTACCCCCTAAATTATGCTACTAACAGTATTTTCTGCGCGTTTTGCTAACTTATTTATCGATTCTCCCCCTTGTTCTACCCCTGCCTAGTGACATTTTCATTCGCGCCCCTGTTACCCCCCAACCCCATTTCTCATGCCGTCCTCCCCGCCTCCGCTTCTATTGTTCTTTTTCCTCAAATGTTTACCTTTCTATTGTTCCCAATTTTTGTTTATCTTTCCAATGTTTTCTTGCTAATTGCTTCTCTATTGTTCCCCGTTTTTGTTTGCCTTTCTAATGTTTTCTTTTCTATTGTTCTCTGTTCTTTCTCATTGTTCTCCATCCTTTCTCAACGGCCCCCTCATCATTTGCGCCTCATTATCACCTACCTCCCACCCCTCTCCAGCTTGCGTAATTCCCCGTTGTTCTCATGCGCTGGCGGCCATTTTTGTTGTTCTCATTTCAGCGTCATCAGCCGGCGGCCAATCGGAGAGAGGGAGCCATGGCAACATGAGATGAGATGGCGGCCATTTTGGATTTTGAGGCCTATATAAACAGCTGCTTTTGGCCTCCAAAATCCTCAAACGTTGGGTTTTATCCACGCCTCGGTTTCGGGCTTCAAGCTCCGACGACCAGACTTCGGTCTAAAGTCGAGTCTAAGGACTCCGGTGCTGCTTTTGTGCTCCTTTGCGGCCCCAGCACCCGGCCTTGTGGCCCTATCTGCGGGCCTTAGAGCTCTGCCAGCGCGGCTATTTAGCCTGCCCGCCTATTCGCGGCCTCAGTGCCTTCAACGTCGGCTTAGTGCCTAGACATCTACAGCTTCGGCCTTCGGCCCGTCGGCGTACAGACCGCCATCAGCGCATTGCCGCTTTCTGCAGCCAGAACGACAGACGCCATCTCAGCTCCGGCCTCTCTCTCTCTCTCTCTCCGTGCCAGCCGCCGGTAAGTTCCCCTGCTTGTTTTATTGCTTTCCGCCTAGCGCGTACTTTTGGGGATTATTCTATTCTGACCTTTTGCTTTGCACTAGAGAATTGAGCCTACTTTACTAGTAGTATTTTATCTGGCTACATTAATACATTAATTCCGCTGAGTGAGTGATTTAGCCTTGTGCTACTTTAGGACAATAATCTGCCTAATCATCAAATCTATCTTCTTTTTCACTCCATCTTTATTGGACTGCTAATGGCTTGCTAAGCCTTTCACCTTGGGCGGTGAAGTATGGGGAAGTTAGGGGAAACTAGCGGACAGAATCTCGAGGGCGGCTCGCCGCGTCTGGCGGCGCGCCTGTGTGTAATGAGTGTATGAGCGGTGTAGTAGCTATGTGCACGTGACGGCGGGTGGAGATAGCAAAACCTGGTTAAGCGGCCCCATCTCGCACTGAAGCGTTCGAAGTATCAGAGCCCACGTTCTCACCTCACTACTCTTAGTAACATGTTCCCGGATTCTCTCTCTCCGCACCGCCTCCAAGGACTCCCTGCACAAAAGCCCTTCAGTAATGATCCCGGCACTCCCGATAGAAGCCCGTGCAGTGCCCCTAAATCGGCTACGCCATGCCCCGCTGTTTAGCTAAAACCCCCGAATCAATACCCGGGCGGAGCTCTGGCTTCGTTAGATCTGGAGAGTCATCAGGTGCGCCAGGTCATACAGAGTGGTGGCAGCCTTGGGGCTCATACAATGACCCCAAGACCAGTCAAAGGCACCTTAGCTACAGCAGAGCAGGCGTGGGACCTTGCCCTCAGGCCAATCGCTACCCAATTCTACTTAGTTTCCTCAGGGCGGGTTTGCACGGTACTGAAGGCCCGTGAGTGTCAGCCTCAGGTCATTGGCGGCTCATGGTCATCCTCCTGTTAGTCATAGTCATTTCTCTTCCCCAAAGGCTAAGGCTACGCAGGCGGGAAACATCATAACTTTTAAAATTAGTAATTTTTCAGATATTCCGATTGTTGTCTTTTTTGTGACGATAAATTAACAATATATTGTGTAATATTTCTCCTGATGCCTTGCATTATTGTTTAAATTGCTTCCGAGTGAACCTATGATTTGATTGGGTTTTTATGAGTTTTTAAAGTATTTTTTTAAATTTCATTTCCAGGACGAAGGTCACGGTACTGAATTGTAGGCTTTTAGTTTGGCTCTTGTGCACTTATTTAATAGCTAAAAGTACATTTCGTTTCATAGACTTATTAAATAACAAGGGAAATTTTGCATGTACTTACTATAAATTATGCTCGTAGAACTTATCCTTTCCACTTTTTTGCGTATGTGTTTACTGTAAGTAGGTAGACGACTGAATGATTGCTTTAAAATTGGTTCAATTTTTCAATAACACTACAACTCTATGGTATGCTATTAAATCGGACCATCTAAAACAGACAGTTTATGATAACAACATCAGTACGTTAGATAATTCAAGTTTTCACGCAACGCATCAGCGATCGGTGAATCAGTTTGCATCCCATCCAATCCACACGGGTGCATGCATGTACATGTACAGTAAGGTCGCCAGCAGAAAGCGCTTCCTTTAGCCAATAGTGGTGCAGAATTTGCGGTCAACTTCCTCACGCCTATTCTCGTAGCTTAGAGCCAACGTGGGTAGATAAAGTAGGCAAATTACTGTTTTATTGACAATGGCAGTGCCGCTCTACAGTAATTTTACATTTTTATTACTATTCCGGCTGCAGTCCCTTATGTTACTCTTGATTTCTCTGGTACTACTGCTGACTGGCAGTGTGAGCGTTGCTTCGGGGCTACCGACAATCGGTTCCTCGGGAATTACTGACGAAGCGGTCGGCAATGCGTCGCAGCAGCTGCTCCCGCCAGCTCGCTACAGTCCGAGTCATACAAGGTTTGCAAGGTATTTCAGCTCTTGCGTTTGTCATGTAGTGCATAGGCGGCGGCAACTTATGACTCTTGCATACAATAAAGCAAGCGTCTTTCCTTCACTGCAAATACTGCTGTTGGGACTGTGGCGTCTTGGACATTCAGTCGCTTCAGTTCCTGATAGATGCCGCATTCAGTGGCTTCAGTTCCTGACAGATGCCGCATTCAGTCGCTTCAGTTCCTGATAGATGCCGCATTCAGTGGCTTCAGTTCCTGATAGATGCCGGATTCAGTGGCTTCAGTTCCTGATAGATGCCGCATTCAGTCGCTTCAGTTCCTGATAGATGCCGCATTCAGTCGCTTCAGTTCCTGATAGATGCCGCATTCAGTCGCTTCAGTTCCTGACAGATGCCGCATTCAGTCGCTTCAGTTCCTGACAGATGCCGCATTCAGTCGCTTTAGTTCCTGATTGAATTCAATTGAGGCTCTGAGCAAGTTAAATCAATGAAATTCACTTTGCAGTCGCAATCGGCATCTTCTGAAGCAGCTTCTGTCCAGCCTGTCCGACTGTCTGTCGTCCAGCAGCTGTCTGGAGCAGCTGAGTGCCAGTCTGGAAACTGCGGCAGCTGATGGCGACCATCTGTCTGGCAGATTGACAACGACAAAGAACTTTAAGAAGCATCTGACTGGTCAGGCTGCCGAGGCTTTCCACCGCAGGATGCAGCAGCGGCGCCTGCTGGTGCTGCTGCCTGTCTGTGCCGGCATCTGTCTGGCCTGCCTGCTTGGCTACTGGTGCTGCGTTTGGGTGAAGCGGGACATCCGTAAGCACGACAACAAGATTAATCAGATTCTTAGCGACAGGTAAGCAAGCCTGGTGGTTGTTGATGCGGGCGATAATCAGTCTTGTAAGCTCATGTGAGCCAAGGCTTCGAGTGTACACTTAAAGATCCTCAGCTCAAACTGGTACCCAATCTCAGCTGGGTGGACTCAAGCAATGCAGGATTAAGGGCCCTGCTCAAGGGCACAAATTGTCTCCTAGAGCTGGGACTCGAACCCACGACCTTGAGGTCATGAGGCAGACGCCCTAACCACTAGGCTACAACTCCTTCATTTATAATCAAGAGAATGTCAATGTCAATGTCAATGTCGCGTGCTAATTTTAAAACTTAAACATTTCTTCGAATACTTGCAAGAAGTTTGAAGCCTTGGCGAGACCCTGCCAATTAGCGATTGTATTTCACTTTGTGCCAGAAAATTACAGTTTGGGAAGGCTAAATGTCGGGCTTGCTGAGGGGAGAATGGAATGTTTAATTACCCTTGGTAACTATCTTTCTTTTCAGTGAAGACGTCAGTAAAAACCGTAATTATTGGGGAGGAGGTGCTTTTTGCCCCAATTCCCTGTTTGTTATGCAGTTAAGGTCTGAGAAGCAAGAAAAAAGAAAAGTAAAACAAAGATGCTGAGCATTCGATACCCTATAGTTGTAACTACCCTATAGTTACATCCCAAACTGCTTTCATCACTGCCTGTTGTCTCAGGCAAGTGCCCCAAACCTTGCCCTGATTTTTTTCGTAGATTTTTTTTGCTATGTCAAGTGAGCGTTTGACAAAGTCGAATGTATGAAAATCTAATGATTCCATTCTAAAGAGCATAAAGTCGACATCTGGAATCCCTATTTAATCCCCTTCGTTCCCATTGGAATTCCTGTGGGACATCTCGCCGTTTCTAAATCAACTGCGCCGACAAAGTTATCGATTTCAGCGCTGCCTGATTTTATATTAAAAAAGTACATTAAAAATTCTGGCTTTTTGTTGACTTCAAAGTCGAGATTTTTTGTTGCATGATGCTAACTTTGCGGCTGTGCCTTTTAAATTGTAAATTTTTGTGTGCAATCGTATCGTCTGAGGCTATGCTGAGATAAATTGAAGCAAGTATGGTAGAATTTTCATGTTACGAATTACTAGTTTGTTATGAATTAAGATTTAAGGTTATAAATAGCGGATTTGAGGTTATGAATAGCGGATTTGAGGTTATGAATGGCGGATTTAAGCTTATGAATGGCGGATTTGAGCTTATGAATGGCGGATTTGAGCTGATGAATAGCGGATTTGAGGTTATGAATGGCGGATTTGAGGTTATGAATGGCGGATTTGAGCTTATGAATGGCGGATTTGGGGCTATGAATGGCGGATTTGAGGTTCTGAATGGCGGATTTAAGGTTATGAATGGCGGATTTGGGGCTATGAATGGCGGATTTGAGGTTATGAATGGCGGATTTGAGGTTATGAATGGCGGATTTGAGGTTATGAATGGCGGATTTGAGGTTATGAATGACGGATTTGAGGTTATGAATGGCGGATTTGAGGTTATGAATAGCGGATTTGAGGTTCTGAATGGCGGATTTGAGGTTTATGAATGGCGGATTTGAGATTCTGAATGGCGGATTTAAGGTTATGAATGGCGGATTTGAGATTATGAATGGCGGATTTAAGGTTATGAATGGCGGATTTGAGGTTATGAATGGCGGATTTGAGGTTGTGAATGGCGGATATAAGGTTATGATTGGCGGATTTGGGGCTATGAATGGCGGATTTGAGCTTATGAATAGCGGATTTGAGGTTATGAATGGCGGATTTGAGGTTATGAATGGCGGATTTGAGGTTATGAATGGCGGATTTGGGGCTATGAATGGCGGATTTGAGGTTCTGAATGGCGGATTTGAGGTTATGAATGGCGGATTTGAGGTTATGAATGACGGATTTGAGGTTATGAATGGCGGATTTGAGGTTATGAATAGCGGATTTGAGGTTCTGAATGGCGGATTTGAGGTTTATGAATGGCGGATTTGAGATTCTGAATGGCGGATTTAAGGTTATGAATGGCGGATTTGAGATTATGAATGGCGGATTTAAGGTTATGAATGGCGGATTTGAGGTTATGAATAGCCGAGCTGACCTAATGAGATTTCAACAACCGGATGCCCCGTTCCCATCTGCACCGTCAGCGAGCTACGACTCGAGTACATAGCCAAGCTGGACGCAAGTGAGCAGCGCACGCTCCGGAAGCTGCGCCTCGCCTCCTCCTTCATCCTGCCCGACAGCTGCGCCGGAGTTTGCATCCGAGCCGGAGGCGGCGGCGGCGGGGACGCTGGCCGTCGCCGCAACCGACGCTTCTCGCGTCGTCAGCGTCCGCAACCGGCGCCGGCCAGCTGGGATCCGTCGGCGGCCTCCAGCCCGGTCAGCTGCATCATAGACGCCCCCAGATCGAAGTCCAGCCAGCAGCTGACCATCACGGCGGCCGCCCCAGCTGGTGGCAGCCGACTCTGCGTACGCGGCGGCCTGGACGCCATGGGGAGACGACGTCGAACTTCATCCGCCGCCATCTTCCTGACGGTGTGCGACTCGAAGAACCGGGACCGCAGCGTTGACGTCAGCAGCAGCAACAGCAGCAGCCGGAGCAGCCGGTTCTGCCATTCTCTCGGCAACATTCCCCGCGATCCAACTGAATCCGGTGCCATTCGCTTTGAAGTGCCGATCTTGCAGATGCGATCGTCGATTTCACAGGTTTCAGCTGAGGCTGCACCGTAGACAGCCTGTTTACAGGGTCTGTAGACAGCCTGTTTACAGGGTCTGTAGACAGCCTGTTTACAGGGTCTGTAGACAGCCTGTTTACAGGGTCTGTAGACAGCCTGTTTATTGGGTCTGTAGACAGCCTTTTTACAGTGTCTGTAGACAACCTGTTTACAGGTTGAGTAGACAGCCAGTTCTTTGAAAATTGGCGGATAAAACAATATTGCTGGCATCAATAGGAAATAAATAAGCAAAATGAAACTATAAAAAATTTGCTGATAATCTTGACTACATTAATTGCTAAAAACTCCGGGTTTAACACAATAGACCCCGGTTTACTTAATATCAACGTTTATTTTGTGTTTACATGCGTTTAAATAATTTGTTGTTTAATATGAATATTACGAATACAATAAATTATAAAAACAGTGACAGGTTGCTACTAAAATAGAAAACTACATAAATTATTCACCCTATTTAAATAAACTAAATACGAGATAACGTCAGCCTGATGTAGGGTCGTAGGGACCATCAATGCAATATTCGTTTGTGGAGGCATATGTAAAAGTCCGAGTGAATTAAAATTGATGAAAGCTAATTTTGTGACACTATCAATTAGATAGATTAGAAAATATCAATAGATATCAAAATCATAATAATGTATCAGGGTTAAAAGTAAATATGTTAAATATCAGGTAATACATTTAGAATTTAGCAGGTTGTTTTAAACAACGAATCCATCTTTGTTTTTGCAAATATAAATTACTGAAAAACAAAAGAGATCATTAAAAAACACTTTTTTGCCTAGCTAAAAACTGAGCTAGGCAGTTCAGTAGTACCATTATTTCTCTAAAAGAAACTACAAAAACACAAGGACACAACGGTTCTATCACAAACTACTATAACGTAGAAATATTTCAATATTCTACTAATTAAAAACAAATAAAATCACGTAACTATGGGTAAATTAATTTTTTAGTACCTAGCAAAGACTAGTTTCTTTATAAAAAAGTGCATAAAAACAACAATGAAAATTCGTTTAAGAAGACGTCTACGGGTTACACCGAATACTAGACGGAAAATAAAACAATAAAAATCTGAAAAAAGCTATTATGCTTGAAATTGCCAAAGTCCGCGTTTACAAAAAATAATACGCAGCGACGGCGGCGATTTTTTTGAGTTGTCGGTTAAGTTTAACAAAAAACATGAAATAATAAATTTTTTTGAAAAAGTCATATGTACTCTTATAGTAGTAGCTGTTGTATATCACGGTTATGAATGCAAATTTGCGGTTAAGTTAGAAACCTATTGTGAGCACTTGTGCTTAAGCATCGCTCTTCCTTTGTTTGATGCACTCATTTACGAGTTAGTATAGCCAGTATCTTTAAAGGAACTATGCAAGCACAAATGTTATTGGAATCTAAGTAACCAATAAATCAACATGCAGCTACATGTTGGTATAGGTAACAAAAAGACAACATAAAAAATTGAGCCTATTAAAGCAATAAATAATTCGACACACACAGCCTACTAGCAGTAGAAGAGATTGGAAAATTTCTGGTAAAATTTAAGCGACTAGTACAATTCTTCGGGGGTAGAAAAAGACTAATGCAGTTGGTTAAATTATTTATTAAACTAATGCAGAAAACAGGGATTATGTCTGAAGCTGGTTGCCCTGAAGATCAAGGAGTCACTCTCGGGGCAAAGCTCGTGATATAAAATATAATAGATAAAGACAATTGCAATGCCTAAAACAAGCACTAAAACTAGCCATAGCAGGCGAATTGATAAAACAGTATTAATCAAATGGTTGATAATTAGAAAGCTGGTAGAAGGAGTTAGTTAAAGCTGAATATAATTGTAATTTTTCATCTGTCTCTATGATGCCTTAGATCTTTACTTCTCTACTCCATGGAAAGTAGTATTTAAAGCTCTAAAGTTTTCTGAGAGACCCTGCATGCGTGAAGGCAAATCTGTAAAATCCAGTAGACCTGTTGAGTATACCCTTACATGTATTTTTAGCCTTTTGATTCTCTTTAGTTAGATTGTTTCGTTTTCAATTCTATCTGCGGCAAATTCTCAAGCTGCTAAAGTTCGGTTTTTTAGTAGCCACCGTCACGGTACTGGCCGCCAGCAGACAGATCACCGCCGTATTGCTGCTGCTGCTCATGCGGTTGGAAGGAGCCTCCTTCACCGTATGGCGGAGGCGGCTGCTGCTGCTGCTGCCCCTGCTGCTGCCCGCCTCCGATCTGACTCTCAATCTGGAAGTGAGAAAAAAAAGAATTTTCATATAGAATTTGATGTGACAGTTATCCATAATGTGATTATTCGTTTTTTCTGCAGTGAAGCTAAATAAATATGCAAAACGGTGGTCGTGATGCATGCAGAGTGGCCGCCGCTAAGGATGTAAGGGAGTGTAGGTGAGGATGAAGGCCAGTGTAGGTGAGGATGTAGGGCAGTGTAGGTGAGAATGTAAGGCAGTGTAGGTGAGGATGCAGGGCAGTGTAGGTGAGGATGCAGGCCAGTGTAGGTGAGGATGCAGGCCAGTGTAGGTGAGGATGTAGGGCAGTGTAGTTGAGGATGCAGGGCAGTGTAGGTGAGGATGCAGGCCAGTGTAGGTGAGGATGAAGGCCAGTGTAGGTGAGGATGTAGGGCAGTGTAGGTGAGGATGTAAGGCAGTGTAGGTGAGGATGCAGGCCAGTGTAGGTGAGGATGTAGGGCAGTGTAGGTGAGGATGCAGGGCAGTGTAGGTGAGGATGCAGGGCAGTGTAGGTGAGGATGCAGGGAGTGTAGGTGAGGATGTAGGGCAGTGTAGGTGAGGATGTAGGGCAGTGTAGGTGAGGATGTAGGGCAGTGTAGGTGAGGATGTAGGGCAGTGTAGGTGAGGATGTAGGGCAGTGTAGGTGAGGATGTAGGGCAGTGTATTTGAAGATGTAAGGCTGGTGCAGGCAAGGATCTAGGGTGATTGTGGTCCTGAAATTCGCAACAGGAAATCACTCTCTCTTCAGCCCACCTGGTCGGCTGTCTCAAAGGTCCCCTCGGCACCCTGGCGGTACTTCAAAAAGGCGAAGTAAGTCAGGCCCGCCATGGAGGCTACGGAGAAGAAGGCGAAAGCGATGCTGGCGCGAACGTTTGACCTCTGCCAAGCCTCAACCCCGATAGTTTTCAGCCAGATTTCGGACGTGTTGGACCACTTGTTAGCCATGTAGCAGAAGGCCACGAAGTACAGGAAAGTCCAGGCAGCTGCGGGCGGTGTTTTGTGCGATTTGAGCTTGAAAATCATTTCCAAGACCCCGATGCCCTATCTGACTGCTCACCAGAGAAGCCCATGTCGGCTATCACTAGCAGTCGACGATGCTGCACAGATGACAGCTTCTCGAAGAGGACATCGCCGACTAGAAACACCAGACACCCTAGAAAGGCGACCACGCCAGTGAATACTCCGAAACCGCAGGCGTTTTTCTGGCCCATCATGATGCAAATGTTCTCAACGTAGGCGCCCGAGCTGATGCAACCGAATACGATGATGGCAAAGAACTGTGCAAAGTTTTTGGAAACAGATAAGTTTATTTTGCTTTTCATTAATATTAAACTATTAATAGTTAACTTTTCATTTAATTTTTAACTTTACTAACTTTTGTAAAAAATCTGATTGTAGATTGTTTAAGCTACTATTTTTATGACTTTTTGTTCAATTATAACATGGAATTTTGAAGCCAAAAATAAATATCCTTCTGAGTAATACGATTATTTTTGCAATCGCATTAAATATTTTTCAACCTTGGAATAAAATGTTCCTATAAATAGTTAGAATAACAAATTTAATGTTTTAATTGAGTAAGAATATAATGTAAAACATAATAAATAATTAGGATAAAATGGCTCGCTACTTAAATTTAAAAGCAAAAAATCAAGCTACAGTAATTTTTGGCGATTGTAGATTATGCTGATTCGAATAGAATTTTGAGTAGCTCCAAAAAATTTGAGTAGCTCCCAAAAAGCCATTAAAAGAATTATTAATAGAACGTCAGTTTGACCGTAGAACTGCTTCTATTGATCAGTAATTAAATATTCACTCAGCTGATGCAAAAATTCCTTTAAATTGGATTTTTCATAAAAAAAGAAAAATTTCTATCATCTAAAAGAATTGGACTGCATGCCTGCAATAAAATAACACCTTCTCATATTTTTAAGTGTAGTTATCAACGGCTAACATATAAGATAGATATGTAATAGGTAACGTAATATAAAATAAGTAACAGGCGAATGAATCATGCCTTAATTCATAAAAAATTGCTCTTCATACCCAGGAGAGAAGGCGCAATATGGACGTCGGACGCCTTATAAATTCAATCGGATTGATGGAAAAACCAAAGCCTTGAGCTTTTCCAGCACCGTAAGCACCACCACCGTCCATTTTTGTTTTGTAACCGTTAGCTTAATTTCGGTATAGTCTTGCTATAATGTTACTATGAGCGCAAGTAAAAATGTTGTAAAATAGCGGTAATTCAAAATAGTTCGTATTTTTATTTTCAAGTCGTTTGTAAACAAATTTTTATTAATACTAAACATAAACATAAAGCATAAACAGATTTTGCACGTCAAAATTT
Source organism: Macrostomum cliftonense (assembly GCA_950096795.1). Classification (NCBI taxonomy): domain Eukaryota; kingdom Metazoa; phylum Platyhelminthes; family Macrostomidae; genus Macrostomum; species Macrostomum cliftonense. Next base: position 164,958 of record CATNEM010000227.1, read on the forward strand.
CTAGATTTGTAAAATTTAAAATAATTTTTAGTACGCTATAATTATCGACGGATAATACTGTATGCCTATGTTAGTTTCGCCCGTTTTTAACTTCTGTAACGTAAAGAATTAATTTAATGCTTGATTTTTTGGTATGTACATAAAAAAGAGGTAAAATTACTCGTAATGAGAAGAACTGTCATTTTCTCAATTAAAATGCTGCCAAACATACTCTGGCATAATAAATGTATAAGCTTTGTCTGGATCCATTGAAATTTTTCTGGACGATAAAGCTCACAAAGCTGAAAAATTCCTATTTTCTTATCAATAATATAATTATATAGTATAATTATAAATTAGGGGTGCTAAATTTACATATTTTGAACAATGCAAAAATCTTTTGCATTTCAAAGTTTATATAAAGCTTTGAATAAAATTCAATAAAGTTAGGACGGTCTATGAATTTTATCATTATGTACAAAGAAATATTAGTCATTAAATCATTTAGGCATGACCTGAAGCATTTGGGCAATTTTTTTCAGAACCGTTTCATAATTTTTTATCGATACTTTAGCTCTATATTTTTTAAATTAATATGAAAAAGGAGCGGTTCTAATTCACTTAATTTATAAAGTTTGGGTCGTTTTGTAAAGATAATAATTTTATGTTTTTCATATAGTCAATTATATATTATAATACCGATTAATTTTGTGCATTCCGTCATTTTAAATCCACTAGACTAACAGACTCGCAGTTGCCTCAACACAGACACCCGCAAATCCGCCACTCCAGCAAAGAATGTCATCCCGTTCCGAGTCTCAACCCCTGGACCTGCAGATTGTCGGCCTGGTCTCCGACATGAAATTTCATGTTGCAAAAAACTGCGCCGCCGATCTGGAGAAACTCGTGCAGCCAGAACGCCACTTAGTGCTGAGCGTCACGCCGCTGCTGGAATTTGAATGGGCCGAATTCATTCGCCGAACTGTACGGGAGGCTGGCGGCGAATTCTGGACCTACGAAGAACCCGTTGTGGTCTTCCTTGATGGCCAGCTGCGCGGCAGCGCCCAGTGGCTGCTACAATGGGCGATGGACACCTACGGCTACGAGGATTTCCGGCCCCTGCCGCTCTACCGGACCCTCACCGAGGATGCCTACGCCGACGAGTTCAAAAGTCGAGGGCACGATTTCGTGTATTTCGACATCAGCATCGCTGGCGAGCCGGCCGGCCGTCTGGTTATCGAGCTGTTCAAGAGCATCGCGCCGAGAACCAGCGAGAATTTCCGTCAGCTGTGCACGGGCGAGCGCGGCGTCTCCAAGCACAATCCCGTGGAGCAGTTCAACCTGTGCTATCGCAAGTCCATCTTCCACCGACTGGTGCCGGAGGGCTGGATTCAGGGCGGCGGTGCGTGGCTTTTCTTTTCCCTATGGTTTTCTATTGCTTGAATTTTTTCTAATTTAGACACCCAACCTAAATCGGCGCATCCGAGTGCTGTGTACAGCTGTTCAGCCTGACGGGCTGGAGGGGCCGCAACACCCACACTAAATTTACCCAGCTCAAACTGGTACCCGATCTCAGCTGGGTGGACTGAAGCAATGCGGGATTAAGTGCCTTGCTCAAGGGCACAAATTGTCTCCTAGGGCTGGGACTCGAACCCACGACCTTCCGGTCATGAGGCAGGCGCCCTAGCCACTAGGCTACAAATTCTCTATTGCTTAGATATAGTACTAAGAGTAGCACTTGGCCGTTTATTTATATTACCAACCCGACGCAGACATCTGGTACGGCAAAGGCAACGGCGGCGAGTCAATCTACGGCGAGACATTCGACGACGAGAATTTCATTCTGTCGCACGATCGCCGCGGCGTGGTTAGCATGGCCAACCGGGGCCGGCACACCAACGGCTCGCAATTCTTCATCACTTTGAAATCGGCCGCCTGGATGGATACGAAATTTGTGGCATTCGGTCGCGTTGTCGAAGGCTCCAACGTGTTGGAACGGATGGAGTCGGTTGGCACGGTCAACGAGCGTCCTTTGGAGGAGATTCAGGTGGCCGACTGCGGCGAGTTTGTCCCCAATCTGGTGCGCGACTGAGGACGCCCAGCTGCAGCTGCTGAGGGCGGGAGGGATGATGATGTGGGACTGACATCTGTCTGGGTGTGGGACTGACGACTGACTGGGTGTGGGACTGACGACTGACTGGGTGTGGGACTGACGACTGACTGGGTGTGGGACTGACGACTGTCTGGGTGTGGGACTGACGACTGACTGGGTGTGGGACTGACATCTGTCTGGGTGTGGGACTGACGACTGACTGGGTGTGGGACTGACGACTGACTGGGTGTGGGACTGACGACTGACTGGGTGTGGGACTGACGACTGTCTGAGTGTGGGACTGACGACTGTCTCAGTGTGGGACTGACGACTGTCTGGGTGTGGGACTGACGACTTTCTGAAGGTGGGACTTAGGATCGTCTGAATGTGGGACTGTGTAATGTCTGGGCTCATATAAAGGTCAGAACGTTGAATATCTTATATACGCGTGTACTCTTAAAAACTGCTAATTAACTTTTGAATTTCTTTGTTTACTGAGTTTACTTATTAATTTATTTCTCAGTTTTTTGCATAAAATGTGCGAGAGTGACCATTTTGTACTTATAACTGTATAACAACCTTTTCGCTGAACAAAGAAATCAGTTTTATCAGCCATTTGATTATTAATATATTGCTATAAAATAAATGCCCTTTCCGCTAAGGTTCTTCTCGAAATATTTCATCAATTGAGTGTATTGATTGATCGAAACAAAAAAACAGCGCCGGCATGACTTTTGCTTGTTTTTCCAAGCGCAATGTTCGGGCTACGAATTGGAGAGAAGACTGCTTGTTTGCCCTGTTGGTCTCAAGTTACTCAAAGCCAACATTGGTAGTAAGGAGTGACGTTGGCCAACCATCGCTCACACTTTCAGTTATGAAATTCTCAATCAAAAATAATATATTCAGCAATAAATTGTGGTTTAAAAGTCTAATCAGTTGAAAAAATGTGCATTTGGGCCTCCCAACTAATTGTCATGATGAACTTCTACTATACTAAATGTCTAATGTATGTATGTATGGAACGATGTAGAGCTCGAACGGCTCAACCGATTTTGATCAAATTTGTGCCAAAAGATTGCAAATTCTTCGAGGATGAGACCGTGAAAGTTTGCAAGCTCTTCTCCAAGTGTAAGGGGATTAAATATTCGAAAAACGAGTTTTTCCTATGCTTTCAATGCGAGGCCAACAAAGGTCAAACTCGGCACTGTCAGAATGTTGATTTTATTTTAGATTGCGTCATAAAGTTTTGTGCTCAGTTAAAATTCGCGGGCCAATAATTCTCTAACTCTGCACTGTCTAATTTTTATTTGAAAAGGCTGCGTCATAAAGCTAGAGTACACTGCTCCAAGTTTACCTAAATTGTCGCGCCGGTAAGAAGAGAATATAAATTTTCTCACCTAGCTAGAGTACACTGCCCCAGCCCTAGCTTAATGGTTGTGCACAAGGGCAATAGAAAAACTGCTCAAGCGATCTGTGTACATTTTATTAGCGATTGATTATTTCTCGCCCAGCTGGAGTGCCAACATTGAATAAATTGGCTTAAAAGTGTGGATGCTTGAGCGAAATATTTTTATTTTCACTGGGCCGTTCTGCAGTGAATTTGCCAATCATTTCTCGAGTCAGTAAGTTAAGAATGTTAGTTTTTGTAGCCCTGTTAGATTGAGAAAACTTTTCAAAGAAGCAAAAGCTATTTAAGAGGTCTTCGTCGAGCACGATACTGATCGGTAAGTCTGATAGCCTCCCAATTCTTAAATTGTGATTAGCTTAATTTTCTTAAACCGCATGTGTCTTTGATAAGGCGTTATAATAGCGACTTCCTACCTGCTCGCAGGATTTTTTATCTGCTGTAGTGATTTTCCTACAAGCTCGGGAACAATTTTCTACACTTTTAGGGATTTCCTAGATGCTCAGGGGGTTTCAAACTGCTTGGGAGATTTTCTGACGACTCTTATAAATTTTCTGACTGTTAGGGTGCTGGGAGACTTTCTAACTGCTTTTGGATTTCTGACTGCTCCAATGGGATTTTCTAAATGTTCTGGGAGACTTTTTTACTGCTTAAGGGGGTTTTCTTACTGCATCGGGAAGCTTTTCCAACCATTAGAAGGGGATTTTCTGAATGTTCTGGGAGATTGTCTGTCTGATTGGGGGATTTCAAACTTCTCAGGGAAATTTTCTAACTGATTAGGGGATGTCTAACTGCTCGGGAAAATTTTCTATCTGATTTGAAAATTTCTAAGTGCTTCGAAGGGAAGGGAAGGCCCTGAGGCACGCCCTGTGACGCTGTTTTTTCCACCTGACAGCGTATTTTGCTGTTGTTGTTGTTGAAGGGAAGTTTTTTACTGCTAGGGGATTTCTCGACTGCTCGATTGGTATTTTCTGCCTTCTTATGGGGATTTTCTACATGCTCTGGGAGCTTTTCTGTCTGCTTGGGAGATTTATAACTGTTTGGGGGCATTTTCTGTCTGATTGTGGATTTCTAACGGCCCGAAGGGGAATTTCCAACTGCTAGGGGATTTCTAACTGCTCGAAAGAGATTTTTTGTCTGCTTGGGGGTTTCAGACTGCTCGGGGAAATTCGCTGTATGCTTGGGGGATTTTTAACTGCCCGAAGGGGACTTTTTAAATGCTACGGGAGACGTTTTAACTGCTCAGGGAGATTTTCTAAACTACTCGAAGGGGACTTTCTAACTGCTTGGGGAACTTTTCTCCCGCTGGGGAGATTTCAGACTGCTTGGGGATACTTTCTGTCTGCTTGGGGGATTTCAGACTGCTCGGGGGAAGTTTCTATTTGATTGCGGAATTTGTGACTTTTCAAAAGGGATTTTCAAACTGCTTGGGGGATTTTAGTCTGCTTGGGGATACTTTCTGTCTGCTTGCGGGATTTCAGGCTTCTCGGGGATATTTTCTGTCAGCTTGGGGATTTCTAACTGCCCGAGGGGAGTTTCTAAATGCTCGGGAGATTTTCTGTCTGCTTTGAGGATTTTTTATCTGTTTAGGGAGATTTTTATCTGATTCCGGGGATTTCTGACTGCTGGGATGTTTCCAACTGCTTGAATGAGATTTTCTAATTGCTCAGGGAGATTTTTTGTCTGCTTGGGGATTTTCCTAACTGCTCAGGGAGACTTTCTCACTGCTTGAAAGAGACCTTCTAACTGCTGGATGAACTTTTCTATTTGATTAGGTTTGATTTTCTATTTGATTTGATTTCTAACTGCTTAGTTGTTTCGGACTGCTCGAGGGGGATTTTCTAAATGGCCTGGGGGATTTTCTGTCATCTTTGAGGATTTTTTATCTGTTTAGGGAGATTTCTATCTGATTGCGGTGATTTCTGACTTCTGGGAGGTTTCCAACCGTTGGGGGAGATTTTCTCACTGCTCGTAAGATTTTTTAACTGCTTGGGGAACTTTTCTGTCGGCTTTGTGGATTTGTAACTGCTCGGGGTAATTTTCTATCTAATCAGGGGATTTCTAACTGCTCGAAGCTATTTTCTTACTGTTTGGAAGTTTCCAACTGTTTAAGGAGATATTCTTACTGCTCGGGGAGATTTCCAACTGTTCTGAGAATTTTTTTTATCTGATTGGGAGATTTACTGCTCGAAGGGGACTTTGAGCTGCTCGAAGGGGACTTCGAGCTGTTCGAAGGAAACAGCTTGGAGAATTTCTACGAGTAACTTATCAAAGAGGATTTTCTAAATGCTCGTAGAGGTTTTTCTGTCAGCTTAGGGGATTTTCGACCTTACTCGGGGGAGATTTTTCGGCTTGGGAGATTTTGTACCTCCTATTGAGATTTTTCTATTTGCTTAGGGATTTCTTGCTGTCTGGGGAAATAATCTTTGTGACTGGGGATTTTTAACAGCTCGAACGGCACTTTCAAACTGCTTGGGAGATTTTCTAACTGCTAGGGAACTTTTCTGTCTACTTGGGAATTTCTAACTGCTCGAAGAAAATTTTCTAAATTCTCGGGGGGGGGGGACATTTTTCGTCTACCCGGGAGATTTTCTACCTCTTTGATTTCTTACTGCTCGGGGAAATTTTCTATGTGAGTGGGGGATTTCTAACAGTTTGAAAAGGGCTTTCTAACTGCTTAGGAGATTCCTGACTGCTTTAAAGGTATTGTCAAACTTTTTGGGAAGATTCTCTAATTGCTCAGTGAGATTTTCTGTCTGCTTGGGGGATTTTCTGTCTGCTCAAGGAGATTTTATAATTGTTCGGTGTAATTTTCTATGGGATTGGTGGATTTCTGAGAATGCCGCAGGGGAATTTCCCAACTGTTTGGGCGAATTTTTTCTGCTCGGGGAATTTTTTGGTTGACTTGGAAATTTTTAATGCTGCAGGGGGATTTCTTAACTGCTTGGGAATTTTTTCTAACTGCTCTGGGAGATTTTTTACTGCCTGGGAACATTTTTGTCTGCTTGGGGATTTCTAACAGCTCCGGAATATTTTCTACCTGATTTGGGGATTTCTGACTGCCTGAACTGGACTTTTTTACTTCTTAGGGGATTTTTGGATTTTTGACTGCTCGAAGGGTCTTTGTAAATGCTCCGGGAAGATTTTCTAACTGCTCGAAGAGGACTTTTTAACTACTTGGGTAGTGTCTGACTGCTCGAACGGTATTTTCTGTCTGTTCGGGAAGATTTTCTAATTGCTCAGGGAGGTTTTCTGTCTGCTCAGGGAATGTTCTCTCTGATTGGGGGATTTCTGACTCCTAGAAGGGGATTTTCTAACTGCTGGGGGGATTTTTCCGTCTGCTTGAGGGGCTTTCTACCTGACTGCTGGGGAAAGATTTTCCGACTGTACGCAAAAGTTTTTTCTATGTTTAGGAGATTTCTGACTGCTCGGGGAAAGTTTCTATTTGATTGGAATTTCCGACTTCTCAAAAGGGATTTTCTAACTGCTGGGGATTTTTTCTGCTCGTGACCTTATCCTGGAGGAAGATTTTTCGGCTGCTCTCGAAAAATCTTCTAGCTGCTCGAAAAAATTTTTAGCTGCTTGGGTGATTTTGAACTGCTTGAAGGAGATTTTCTAACTGCTCAGGGGGATTTTCAGTCTGCTTGGGGATTTTCTAACTGCTCGAGGAACTTTTCTGTCTGATTAGGGGATTTCTAACTGCTTGGGTGTTTTCGGACTGCTTGAGGGGGATTGGTTGGTCCGGGAGATTTTTAACTGCATGAGGAGTTTTTCTAACTGCCTCGGGTAGATTTCTAACTGCTTGATGGGGATATTCTTGCTGCTCATGGAAATTTTCTGTCTGCTTTCTTACTGTTAGGACAAATTTTCTATCTTATCGGGGGATTTCTAAATGCTTGGGTGATTTCGGACTGCTCGAGGGGGGTTTTCTAAATGCTCCAGGAGTTTTTTAAATGCTTCAGGTAGATTTTCCAACTGCTTAAAAAGGGTTTCTTAAATGCTCCGGAATATTTTTCAACTGCCTCGGGTAGAATTTCCAACTGCTCATGAGACTTTTTTTCTGCTTGGGATTTTTTGTCTGGTTGGGGAATTCTCTGTCTGTGGGGGGGTATTTTTTACCCGAAGATTTTTCTTCTCTGGGGGCTTTTCGGCTGCTTAGGGGATTTTCAACTGCCCGGGAAAGTTTCTATTTGTTTGGGGGATTTTCTTCAAAAAGAAGAAAACGGACTGCTGGCGGAGTTTTTCACTTTACTGCTGGGGGAAGATATTTTGACTGCTCTAAAAAATTTTCCTGTTGCTCGGAAAGATTATTTAGCTGGTTGGGAGATTTTTCAAGTGCTCGGGGCAATTGGCAAATTGCTCGGGGAGACTTTCAGTAGATTTTCTGAATACACAGAAGGATATTATGCTCTTAGGGAGACTTTAATTTTGCTGCAGAGATTTTCTAGCAGCTTAGGGAGATTTCTGTTGAGTAAATGAGTGATTTAAAATGCCTGTCTGCGCCCCCCTGGGGGGGCACCGAAGAGCTAGTAGTGTTGCTATAAACATAAATACTAGCCTTTACAGCCTGAAGTGTTGAATTTCCTGTCCTTTTATTCTGATTGGCTGGCATCGGTCATTGCTTTTCTACCCCTTCTTTCTGATTGGCTGACTGATGTGACTCATCTACAACTCCTCCTAGACCTTTAATCTTAGTAACGATGCTGATTTACTTTACCGTCCGAATTTTTATCACAATTTTTTTAGTATTTTTGTTTTTATTTCTTTTTTCTGCCTTCTGCTTTTTTCCACCAATATATTTTCATTTTTTAAGAAAACAATTTCAAAAGGAGGCGGCTTTTAAGCAAAAATGCATCACAGAAGTTTAAATTTATATTTTTCAATCTATCAAGTGCAAATTAAACAAATTCCATGTATACGGATAATTGGTAGTTACCACACAGAACTAATGGTAAGGTACATTTCCACAAAGGAGCAGCAGAGACGCAGCAAAGCTCAATGATAACACTGTAAGTTAGTTCAGCTAAAGCGTGTGCTCAGATCCAAATATTTAAATAAGAAAATAAAATAGAAAGCCAATATTTGCCTTGGTGCAGTAAACAATTCGCTTGTTGAATGTTCAACTACTTAATAAAAATATTGCATGCTGGGTTCACGAGCAATAAGGACGTTACATAAAGAGCATCAATAATTTAACTGTTAATATAACGCTAGGAAAACACATGAAATTCTAAAGCAAAGAGAATCTAAAAAAATTAATTCGATTTGTGCAATGAAAAAATATCTGCAGAAAAGAGGGCTAATCGACCGAACCTCGAAAAAAGCCGATGTTTTTTTCGCTGGCAAATCCGTTGAGAAAAATGTTTTGCTGTGTACAATTACAGGTTCGCATTAGTTTGCAAAGTAATATTTGGGATATTTTGTACAGTAAGTTTTTTAAAGAAGTGGCGCTCGAAAAAAGAGAATAATTATAATGCTCGCATTTGGCCATGGATACCATTTCCGACTTCCACCCTAACCCTAACCCTAACCCTAACCCTAACCCTAACCCAAACAGACTGTTGGAGTATCAGACTCAATACTATGGGGTGCTGTATTCTGTATTCGAGTCAACAATATATACATGTACAGCCAGAAGCTACGATGTACAAAGCAAGTGTTTAACAATCAATATGTACTTATAAAAATCAAATTAAGTTAAATTAAAACGTGTTTGCATAGTGTCTAATCAGCTATTTGTGGATTTTAACAGTAGACATGAAGCTAAGCATTGCGATTGTGAACAACAAGTATTAGCCAATAAATTAACAAAACAGTTGTCTAAGGAGGTAACTCTGATCGCCAATACTTTTACTTTACATTGTGCTTTCTATCAAGCAGTCTGGGTATAGGCAGCAAAATTGTTTTGAAAAAATTTAAATAAGATTTAAAACAGTAAGTTTATATTGTCATTAGATTTTAACTTGAATGGCAAAATTATCAATCCCATTGTTAAAATTACAGTAGAAGCAGTAAGATATTACCAAAACGACAAATGGACAGCTGGATTAAGCAGTGGAGTTGGCTTTAAGCCATTTGTTGACTTATACAAAATTTTTTTTAAAAAACAAGATGCATAAATTAAAATTGAGATTGAAAAAAAATTTGAAGGCGTCATGAGAGAGTAGAAGAATTAAGCTCGCGAAATTGAATACTTTTAGCATTGTTATTTTTAATAGTTTATTTTCTACAGAGGTTTGGGCTATAGGGCTGTATTTGGGAAGGTGTCCCAAATTTCCCTTTGCTGTCTTCTTCCTGGAAGAAATCGAACCAATCGAACCAATAGCCAAATAGATCTATCCCATAGAAGGAATGAAGACTCAGCAGGAGCACAAAAACGGAGAGGGGATCAGAAGGTAATTCATATTAATGAGGTGGAGGCCGAATGGAGCACCCTGCACCGAACCGAGACCTTCATCTGTACTCTATTTTCGTTGCAGCTGCGGAACTAACCAACCGCTCTGTGCTTCCATCGGTGCCTCCGCTGGGTCAGACGAATTCTCCCGGGTCATCGTCGACAGAATTCAGCGGCTGCGTCTGCGGGTGCGCGTTGCTGCCGCCGCCGCCTCCGCCACCGCCGCCGCCACCACCGTTGCCTCCGCCGCCGCCGCCGCCGCCAGCGCCGCCGCCTTTCCGTTTTGAAAGAAGGCCTCCGCTGATGAGTTTTTTCTCGGCGAGCTGCTCGAGCTGCCTGCCGGCCGTGTCGTTGTGCCGCACCGGCCGGCTCTTGAACATCAGCCAGAGCGCCTCCGTCACCTCGGAGGCCACCAGCTCGCCGGCGTTCTGCGAGATTAGCCGAATGATGAAGACGCCGTCCGGTCGAAGATAATCATCGACAAATTGGAAGCTGCGCTTTTTGTCGCCCGGATCAATGGCGCTGCGCAATTTGAGAAATTTGCGGACAAAGTGCATCCGATTGGACCGGAATGTGGACTTGTAGATCCAGAATATGAAGCTGCTGATCGACAGCACGGAGACGAGGATCATCCAGAACCAGAGGAAGATGTAGATCTTCTCGTTGAACATGTTGATTGGCAGGACGCACTGAACCGTGTGGCGGTGCATGTTGGCTCCCATTTTGCGGATGTGAAAGTCGCACATTGTTATCCTGGGAAAATTGCCGCTCTCCTCCCATTCTCGGCCCTCGGCGAGATCTCTCAGCAACTCGAGGCCGTAGAAAGTGTAGTTGGTGCCCAGGTACTTGTTCATGAGGAAGAGCTGGCCAATGACGTTGGTGATGTAGAGCACTTTGCAGATGAGGTACAGACACACTAGGAAGTTACCGTAGCGCTTGCCAAACCAGAAGAAGCAGCAATTCCTGGCGATGCAGTGCTTGCAGTTGGTCAGGCAGCCGGCCCGGTATTCGCGCTGCGCTCCCAGCGAGTCTTCGATGTGCTTCGCCACGTAGCGCACGCTGGTCTGCCGGCTCAGCGGGTCTTTGATCATCTCCACGTCGCCGGCCACCTCCATGATGTTGGACAGCTGAGGGAAATTTGGGGAAGGTTTGTGAATTGCTCTTGTAGCTAATTGCTCTTGCCTATTGAATTGGAAGGTTACCTACTAGATTGGAGGGTCGCCTAATATATTTGAAGGTTGCCCAATAGATTGGAAGGTTGCCCAATAGATTGGAAGGTTGCCCAATAGATTGGAAGGTTGCCCAATAGATTGGAAGGTTGCCTAATATATTGAAAGGTTGCCTAATATATTTGAAGGTTGCCTACTAGATTGGAGGGTTGCCTAATATATTTGAAGGTTGCCCAATAGATTTGAAGGTTGCCAAATAGAAGGGAAGGTTGCCTAATATATTGGAAGGTTGCCCAATAGATTGGAAGGTTGCCCAATAGATTGGAGGGTTGCCAAATAGATTGGAAGGTTGCCTAATATATTTGAAGGTTGCCTACTAGATTGGAGGGTTGCCTAATACATTGGAAGGTTGCCAAATAGATTGGAAGGTTGCCAAATAGATTGGAAGGTTGCCAAATAGTTTGGAAGGTTGCCAAATAGATTGGAAGGTTGCCAAATAGATTGGAAGGTTGCCTAGTATATTAGAAGGTTGTCTAATTGATTTGCAGGCCATCCTGCTTGTATAGGACGCTTCTGCTTACTAGAAAGGGATACTGCAAAAGACGTTCATGCTACTTAACAAATTCTGTACAGAATTTTAATGGGGCTTTGCCCGCATCAAAATTAGTGCATGGCTTTCTTTCCCATTCAAAGCACTGAATGCAGATCTCCCATTTGCCTTCCCTACATTCGTTTTCTGTGAGTAATCAACTGGTCTCAACACAATCAGCGATTGAGAACAAAGAGACTCATGAAAAAAGATTCATTATTCAGTTGAAAAAACTGTAGGATTTTTTTCTAACAGCTCAGAATTTCGTCTGCTTTTTTGAGAGGAAGAGGTATTGAAAGTGATTAAGTATGTCAAATCCGGGCCCGAATAATGGAAAATGGAAATTTTTACGAGCGTAGCATTAAGAAACAGGAAGTCGAGGTGGCTAGATACAATTTAATATGAATAACTGAGAGTTAAATACGCTATCACACATGCTGGGTTTTGTTTAGTATTACGTTCTTTTTCTAATGTAAAACTTTGAACTCCATTGGGCGACTTTCTATTCAATTAGGCAACTTTCTATTTGAGTAGGAAACTTTCTATTCCATTAGGAAACTTTCTATTCCATTAGGAAACTTTCTATTCCATTAGGAAACTTTCTTTCAGTTAGGAAAATTTCTTTTCCACTAGGCAACTCTCTATTCCATTAGGGAACATTCTGTTCTATTAGGCAACTTTCTATTCCTTTTGGCAACTTTCTATTTAATTAGGAAACTTTCTATTACATTAGGGATGTTTCTATTCAATTAGGAAACTTTCTATTCAATTAGGCAAGTTTCTATTCAGTTAGGCAACTTTCTGTTCCATTAGGAAACTTTCTATTCCTTTATACAACTTTCTTTTTTTATGTACAGCATTCTACGAGTATTTCATTTGAAAACTTTTTATTTCAAAGGATTTCTGTTCCATAGGACAAATTTTCATTCCATCAAAGTTTCATCATGACTTTCCATTTTTTATTTCCAACAAAAAACTTTTCATTGCATATACTAAATTTTTGTTTTTTGCATGCAATGACGCTAAATTTTTGTTTTCTCTGACTGAGGGAAACTTTATTTAATTACGAGAGGACAACTTAATGTTTCTTTAATTATCTTTATAATAGCTAGATGAAAGCTTCTATATGTTTATGAGCTTTAAAATATATGAGTGTAGTAAATTATCTATCCTAATAAAAATTATTAGAGAGAGAGAGGGAGAGAGAGAGAGAGAGCAGATCTACCAGTCACCCAGTTTGAAGCCGTCACCACCGCCCTCCAAAGCAATATCCCAGACTAGTTAAAGCAAGCAAGCAGGCAATCACGCAGATTAAACACTCCAGCATCGCCGGCTTCATCTTCAGCTCACCTGGATGCCGGACTGCCAGTTGAAGAGGCGCCAGATCAGGCGGGGCAGGTTGAACAGAAAGGCTTGAATGAGCAGTACCAGCGGCACCCACTGGTAATAGCCGATGCTCTGCCGGTACCTGTCCGCGTTTGACACCGGGAAGTTGACCCCGGATGTGTCCAGATAATAGGTGCTGGTCACCCAGCACACATTCTCCGTGTATTCCTCCTGAGCGCGGGTGAACTCTGTGGGCACCCAGCAGGCAATCGGCTTGCCAATGTACTGCCTGCACGAGATCACCAGGGAGAAGGCCACTATGATGGCCGTGCTGAACATGTGCGACATTCTGTCGGCGAAATCGTCGTCCCGACGATGCTTGGCCGAGTCCAGCCGGAACTTGGACAGGCCGGAGACGAATGCTGTGTCCATGGGCAGGGCTCCGCTCACATGCTCGAAGTTTCTGTCATCCGTATGGGAAATTATACCCGATTTTTATATGATCGTAAGTTGAGACAGTTTAAATTTATATTTGCCTCTCTTTCAAAAGTTTGATAAGTCTTAGAGTAACATAAAAGTAGTGAAATACACGCAGACCTGTCACTCACCGAGCTGTATTATTGCTGAATGCAAGCAACTACACTATTGCCCAAGCTGATCAAGTCCTAAGAGATGAAACCCAAGCCATGAGGAGAAGCTTTGACAGATAGGAGCTTAATCTACTCCCATGCAGTTCCTAACTATTAACCATTCGGCTAAGCCCGAAAGCATAACGATAAGACTTGTGCCCAGTTACGGGATCAGAACGTTTCTTTTAATTATAAGTGGAATTGCACTAATCAGTCGCATTCACGCAGCTCATGGGGAGAGATGGAGGGCAGAGGCTGCAGATAACGAGATGGCGCTCTCGCACAGACTAATTGAGAGTCCAAGTGAGCGCGATTTCGCATAATTCTGCGATTGAAAATGTTCTTACCTAGATCGCCGTGACCTCTGCATAGCTCAGTCCGATCATAGCTCACTCAGGGATCTAAGGCCATGCTGCTTCATTTCTTCTTTACGAATGAGCAGCTCCGACTTAAAGAAAACGCTTAAACTCGGTCCGGCGCTTGCAACATAAAAAGGCGGCAGACTTTGTGACTGGCCACTTTCCCTTTTGCAGCCAACCTGAGAATCTCAGATCCCGGACCCAATCACCCATTGGACAGGCCGTGAATAAATCCTCAACGGAAAGGCACTCAATCCCCAGTCCCAGTCGTTCTTGAACTGCGTTGATTTATTTAATAAAGCAGCAGATATTCTGGTGCTTTGCGGGTGCACAAGAAATGACACCTTATTAACCCGGTCCACGGCTCGTAAACAAGCTCTAGCAATGTTTTTCGATCAGCCAAAATTTATTTTAAAAAAGTAAAATAAAGCAACAGTGTTGTTTCTCAGTACGGTAGTTCGCAAAGATGATTTCTGCTTCAAGAAGCAAAGACAATCTAACTTGTCAAAGCAAAAGTGGCTCTTTCATTAGCTTGATTGGCAAATCAAGTAAGAGTGGCTAAAGCCGAATGAAAATTTCGAAACAATGAGCCGCCGCTTTCCCAAATAGCAGCCGCGAGAGCTGAAAGGGCAATGCAGTAGTGACAGAGGCTTAATCACCGCATTCTGCTTTCGGCCGGTTGAGTTGCACTGTTAGCCTGACAAAGCCATCGCTCAGTTCAGTTTTGTAACCGACTGACTAACTGCTGAAGAATCGAATGAAAAGCAACGACAAAGAGGCTATTATTAAGGCAGAAAAGACCCGATGAATACAGCTACTCGACCCAAGCTGAAAAAGGCCAAATCCCCTCGGCTCTTTTTTCCTCCCCAACTGCCCCGTTCCTTTTCGTAGCCTCCTGCTCACTTTGCACCCATTGACTAGTGGAGGTGAGGAATTGGCGGCGAGCAGTTATGAGGGGACGTGCGCGAGAGAGGAGAATTCGCCCATTTCCCGTGTTAGCTGAGTCCGGAGAGGGACGAAGCCGGAATAGGATGAGGCGGAGGGCGGGCAGGATGCGATGAAGGGAAATCAGCTTGCGAATAGCGCAGCTTCTCTGTTCGATAATGACACAAAACTCGGCCCGCGCACTGGGCGCCGTCTTCTTGCGCGCTCTCGCATACAAAAACTGTATTTGAGAGGCGCCAACTTTGCCAAATCGATTGGAGCAGACAGACAGAAGCTGGACTCGAGGGGCTGGGGGGAGCTCAGAGCGGAGAAAGTAGGAAGCCCGGCTGATATGCTACAGAAAATGGGAGAAAAACTTTGGGCGTAAGGCCTGAGGGGGCCAATTCCCCAATCCTGACCCCAAGTTCTCCCGCTCCATCACCCCTTCGGGCCTCTTCTCATAACTGATTGAGAGGTTGGGCGCAGTTCAGAGTGCGGAATTTGCAATCACTTGGACTCGAGAACCACCCCCCCTCGCAGCGTTGGAGCTTTCATAGCCGACTAATTTGCTAAATCACAACCGAATTTGTTTTTGCTTTTCTAGCTACTAAGAGTAGAGTGAGATGTTTTTCTAAAGCCCCGAAAAAATCCATTAGGCAAGAAGCTGTTAAGCTTTTCCGCCTCGCTTAGTGCTCAAAGTGAATCCGACTCGTTCTGGCGGGCGAGGCCAAGCAGATTAATCCGCCTGGCAACTGATGAAGCGTCCCTCCCCCCCCCTCGCTATTATCAGCCATCCGCCTCAGACAGGATATCCAACGAGAGGTCAGCGCAGATCTCCAAGTCATGAGAGATCGGCACTTGATTATCAGCTTAGTATAGAGAATAATAGCGGCCTAAAAGAGTGACTTCGACCCCGACCGGAGATGATGACTTCAGCATGGCATCGATCTCTGCAATCTCGGCCAGAAATTCATTGATTTCAATTACGAAACAATGACAGACAGGGCTGTAGAACTTCGACCTGACTATATTTCTGTAGCTACAATGCTCCCCTACCGGAGGGGTAGTAAAATATTCGACAAGGGAGTAGCAGTAAAATTGAGGAGGTGAGCGCACTCTATGTAATAAGCGGACGCCACAGCTGATCGATGCCCCGTCGCTATTTAACTATTCACTGGCTGCGAGCGCCACGCTTCGATGGGCTCAACAAGCTGCGGTCTCTGCTGCTGAGCTGGGCGACCTGCCCCCCCCCCCCCCCCAGGCGCCCGTCAGTTCATGGAGAGTCTGTGAAGCGAGAGGGAGAGGGAAAGGGGGGAAGGAGCCGACTTGACCAAGGCTGCAGTGACTGACGTGACGGGCAAGGGGGGGGGGCAAACCGTGATTTCTCCTCAGGCTGGAATAATGGATTAGGGACCAATTTTATTGAGACGCTCTGGCCTGTCACATACGCTTGCTCCTAATGTGGGAAAACTTTGCTGCCGCATCAATATATCCTACTGTGGTCCATTTTAAATAGCCCACAAAAATCTCTATAAAGATAATTTTCCACGCACACGACTGTGGAGAGAGAACTCATCAAAGTTTAGTCTCTCAGAGTCACATTAGAATCAAGCCAGAGTCAGCTGACAATCAAGCCAGAGTCAGCTGACAATCAAGCCAGAGTCAGCTGACAATCAAGCCAGAGTCAGCTGACAATCAAGCCAGAGTCAGCTGACAATCAAGCCAGAGTCAGCTGACAATCAAGCCAGAGTCAGCTGACAATCAAGCCAGAGTCAGCTGACAATCAAGCCAGAGTCAGCTGACAATCAAGCCAGAGTCAGCTGAGAATCAAGCCAGAGTCAATTCAGACCCACCAGAGAATCAGTATGAGTTTTGAATCACAATGGAATCTCGAGTTGATTAGCTTAGGGCCGGCATAGATCAGAATCAATTCATAATCAGACCATAATCAGGCAGGAGGAGTTGTAGCCTAGTGACTAGGGAGCCTGCCTCATGACCGGAAGGTCGTGGGTTCGAGCCCCGGCCTTAGGAGACAATTTGTGCCCTTGAGCAAGGCACTTAATCCCGCATTGCTTCAGTCCACCCAGCTGAGATCGGGTACCAGTTTGAGCTGGGTAAATTTAGTGTGGGTGTTGCGGCCCCTCCAGCGCGTCAGGCTCAACAGCTGTACACAGCCCTCGGATGCGCCGCGCAACTAGCTGCGGCTGTGCCGTGGGCTGTACATCTGATCGAAAGGTCGGTGTCTAAATTATTTAATTTAATTAAATTATAATCAGGAAAAAGAAATCGCCAGCAGTGAGAATTAGTTAAGAATCAGCGAGCTGCACCCCGGACTCACTGCTGCCGCAACCAGCGGTCGGTGCGAAGCGCGGCCGGCAGATTTTTAGTCGGCGCCGCTTCAGCAGCAGCGGCCGACATCGACATGCCTGCCGTCAATCCGGCTGTCGATAACTCGATGGCTCCGATTATTGGTGTCGCCGCTACTGAGCATTGCACCGCTCAAATGCCCGCGAATCTTACACACCATTCTTGGCGCAAATGCGCGCCCCTCTTGTTTATATATCTCCGCCTCGAGGCCCTGGGCCTAGCGTTACTAATTTACCTGACAAAAATGGGCCCGATTAGAGATTCTAGCAAGCCTAACCGGGTGGGATCTTATCCCCAGCTAATTCTGTGCTGCAAAGCCGCGTTGGCCCATCTTGATTAGAAAAATGTGATTTTTCCCCCACATGCAGATCCGCTCTGATGGGTGGCTGCGCAATGGCCGGACCGGTTTGGAGGGGCAGGGGAATGCAAAGTCCGCGAGATTTCATCTCGCTAAGGATAAAATCAGCTGGTTAGCTGGCCATCCCTCAATTCGACTCAAACAGTCGTACAAGATAGCACTGTTGGACGGGTTCAAATCCCCCCACAAAGCCAAACCACGTTGAAAGCACTCTTCCCCATCTAATGGTCTCGAATTAATCTACGAGTACCCTCTACGATGCGGGAGCCGCGGTATTCAAAGAGACAGATTAATGAACTATTTCGGCTTAGTTTTTTTACTGAATGTTTCATCGAGTCGAAGATTGAATGGACTTTTTATTATCATAGCCAGCTTGCGGGGAAACTATTAGGAAGAGGGGACTGAAATAGAAAGCCGATGAGGGAAATTGGGCCATAAAATCCGGAAGACTTGACTGAAAAACTCTGACCATGAGGAGGGTCAGGCCTATAGAGATAAAGAACGAACTGATCATCTGGGGAATCAGGCAAGCAGAAGCAGCAGCAGCTGCAGAAGCAGATCAACAAAAAAAAACTCTGCCGGTAATTGGGGGCGGAGATTCGGCCATTGTCCAGGGGTTGGCCAACAAGAAAAGAAAGATGCCAGACAGCCTTGGCAACTCCGCCTTTCAAAATCCTCAACGATGAAGGCGCAATCAATCATTTGGAGGCAGCGCGCCGCTCCATCATATCCGCCAACCTACCGTGGGCTCCCTTCACCTGCTGCCGCCAAGGCATTAAAACTCTCCTACTCCGAAGGCTGCCTTCTTTTGAACTCTTTAGATTCGACAGTCTAATGGGTTAATGGGTGGATAGGGGGAGTTGAGAAAAGCCTGCAACTGTGCGGGATCAGTAAAGCTAATTATTCCCCTTGCCATTTAGAACTCGGTTAAAGCCGGGGGGAGGCAGGCCGAAGTCATCGGGCGGCCCAGCAGCAGCACAAAGGCGGCTTTTAATTAATCATTGAGGAAGCGGTTGCAGCGCGGGTCGTGCAGACACCACTACAGGCAGGTGAGCCGGATAAGAGTCGCCTTTGAGTGCCGCTGCTGACTAAACTTGACTGAGTTCAGTCTGCTGATTTCAGTACTGCGCCTCCCTGCTTCCTCTATTCGTTGCAGATGGTTTTGAGATGCACTGAACAAGAGGCTGGATTAATGAGACTCAATGCGCATTTAAATTAGCACTAAAGCAAGAACTGTCTGACTGCTAATGTGTCTAGTACGAGTATGTAGTGTGTATGTTGCTATCTGAGTAGGTTGCTAGGTGACTGCTGATTCTGGGTGAGTGAAATGCTGGTTGAGTGAGATGCTGAGTGAGTGAGATGCTAAGTGAATGAGGTGCTGGGTGAGTGAGGTGCTGGGTGAGTGAGGTGCTGGGTGAGTGAGGTGCTGGGTGAATGAGGTGCTGGGTGAGTGAGGTGCTGGGTGAGTGAGGTGCTGGGTGAGTGAGGTACTGGGTGAGTGAGGTGCTGGGTGAGTGAGGTGCTGGGTGAGTGAGGTGCTGGGTGAGTGAGGTGCTGGGTGAGTGAGGTGCTGGGTGAGTGAGGTGCTGGGTGAGTGAGGTGCTGGGTGAGTGAGGTGCTGGGTGAGTCAGATGCTGGTTGAGTAAGATTACACGAGCATTGTATCTTTACTACCACAATTTTAGATGTTGTGAATTGAATGTTCACACGTTTTTGCACTCAAAGCGATTTACAACCCTCTTCCTTTCTTCAAAGAACCTCAACAAAAGAAATTAAGTTGTTGGGAAGCGCCAGATTTAGCGGAAACTAGCGGAAGCGCCTGACTGCAATCTGCAAAACGTAATCCCGGGCGGAAAATTCCAACAGCTCTGAGGCTCATAGCCGAACAATGCAGCTTAGGCAGGAATCAGCGGCTCAGTGCATTTCAAGTGACTGGTACCGTTAGTTGTTCACCCACTGCTGCTTCCCCCATCTATACCTCTTCATCTAGTCTCTCCGCAATGATGCAGCGGCCCTCCATCTCAAGTAGGCGAAGTGCCGCCACAGAGATGATAGCAAATAGACCAAATCACGCAAGTCATCGACCGGCAGCCTCACTGTGAAGTTCTGCCGCTGATCCGAAAATTGGGATGATAAAAAAAGTAAAATAGACACTTATGGATCCGCTGAGATTCTAATTCTGAGGCCAACTTTTTTCCTGCCGCTCCGAAGCTCTTCTTCTTCTCCCATTGCGCCTCTTCCCCAGTAGCGCGCCCATAATTTTCATCGTTTCCAACCTCTCAGTAGCGCTCGCCTAACTTCCTGGCCTCCCCTTCTTCCTTGCATCATAGTTGGAGAGTTTGTGTAACAGAATTAACACCCTATATAAACCTCCTCCCTCTCTTCCCTTCTGTTGCCAAGCCGCAGAGTTGGGAGTCTCGGCAGCGCCTTCGTTCTCTGGCACTGCAAATCCCAGCGCATTGGGCACAGTTGGCCCTCTGTGTGTGTGCGCGCGCCCCCTCATGCGCGATAACCTTGTTAGCAAGTTGGGCGTCGCTGCGGACCGCCCGCTGAGTGCCCGAGTGCGGGATCCCGATGCCGGTCCAACAACCGGAAGCCGCTGCCGCCGCCACCCCTCAAGGCCTCGCGCTCACCTACGCTGCTGCCTCAGTCTCCCCACAAAAAAGAAACCTTCTTCTTTTTCTTCTACGGCTTCTTTTTCTTCTGCAGCTTCTGTGGCAGAAATCGCCTAGCTAAGTTAACAGGGGCCGCCGATGCCAAGCATAAAGCAGAGCCGCCAAAATCTGCTTCTGCCTCTTCTTCAAGCACGCATTCTAATATAGCTGCGCCCGTATAAAGCGGTCTTGCTTGAAGGCCCATTAATTTAATTTTACTAATTGCAACCGTGCCGGCGCCCCTCTTCCCCTTGCTCTTCTTGTTCGCCCCGATGTCTTCTGAGCTGACGCCCAGCTTGTAACCGATGCCTTCCGCAGTACCTTTTTATTTACAGTAGCACCCGAAAATCCAGCTTTGCAGTTGTAAATTACAACATACGGAGCCGGCTATTGTACTGAAGCTGCAGTGCAAAAGCCTTGGCCAAGCTTCCACTATCAATTCATCAATTTGTCATTTCTAGCCAACTTTTCCTATAGAAATTATTACTATATTTTTCATTGGGACGCCTTCTCGTACGTGAAGGAGGAATTTTTCTTTCTTAAAGCAGATTTCGGCCCAATGTAACGCGGCCGGACATGGCGCGCACTTCCTGTTTAGTTGCTACGCGACTTCGGCCGCGCGCTGTCTGTGCTTGTTTAAGGAGAAGCGCATGAGAGGGATGGGATGAGGACAGGTTGCTGGGGATCGATATGACCGAGGCAGCCGACTTGGGTGAGCATTGGGGCGTCCAGTAAAGTCCTGCCTCTGGTGTTTGGCCCCCTACTTCCGGACCGAGATGAGAGCGACCTCTCTCGGCTGTATCTCCCGGCCCACTGGGGATGGGTCAGCGAGACGCACTATGAGGCGCAGTCAGGGAAAACTAGGAAGGTAAAGGGGAACCGAGCTCTTTGGATCGAGGTGAATTGGCGAATCTGTGGAACTGGGGGGGGGGGTAGCTAATGGCGGAGGATTTCCAATTTCTAACCGGAAGTTTCATTTCTCAAGCCCGCCCCAGCTCGCTGCAGTCGCCCTCCTTGCCAACCCCCGGCGCCGGCTGACTGCAGACTCTCCCTCTGCATCGCTATCTGACTGACTTTGCTTGACGAGGGAGGGGGGACCGAGGGAGGCCAAGGCGACTGACAGAATTTCCTGCCTTGGCCCGCCCAGCCTGGGCACCTCAGCGCCCAGGCCCATCATCTGTTCTCCCCGTCTTCCTCCGTAGCTGGAATTGCGCCACCAGGTCAAGCTCTGAATAAGACAGAGAGGAAGAGACAAAATGCTTGAAGAAGCTGGGAAAAAGTGCAAACACGATGTGGGAATTTGACTCATCGTAGGTGTGCAGGTGCGGCTGAAGGGCTGCTGGGCCGTGAAAATATTCAATGCAAATGAATGCATTTGAATGGCATTTTTCTCAACAAAAAATTTTCCTGTCGTTGATTAGAAAGACAATAAAAGTTCGGGTAGGTGGATAAAACATTCCGAAAAATTGAATTCTCCTCTGCCGGACAATAGCTAACCATGAATGGCATCAATGGCAGGATTCTGATGGACTGCAGTGATGAGGCGCATATTTCCTAGCAGCTCTTTTCTAACCTAGCTTAATCATGAACGAGTATAAAGGCTTTCTGACAAATAATTACACCTGCTGCTATGTGTGGGATGCTGGGTGAGTGAGGTGCTGGGTGAGTGAGGTGCTGGGTGAGTGAGGTGCTGGGTGAGTGAGGTGCTGGGTGATTGAGATGCTGGGTGAGTGAGGTGCTGGGTGAGTGAGGTGCTGGGTGAGTGAGATGCTGGGTGAGTGAGGTGCTGGGTGAGTGAGGTGCTGGGTGAGTGAGGTGCTGGGTGAGTGAGGTGCTGGGTGAGTGAAATACTGGGTGAGTGAGGTGCTGGGTGAGTGAGGTGCTGGGTGAGTGAGGTGCTGGGTGAGTGAGGTACTGGGTGAGTGATCTGCTGGGTGAGTGAGGTGCTGGGTAAGTGAAATACTGGGTGAGTGAGGTGCTGGGTGAGTGAAATGCTGGGTGAGTGAGATGCTGGGTGAGTGAGATGCTGGGTGAGTGAGATGCTGGGTGAGTGAGATGCTGGGTGAGTGAAATGCTGGGTGAGTGAGATGCTGGGTGAGTGAGATGCTGGGTGAGTGAGGTGCTGGGTGAGTGAAATGCTGGGTGAGTGAGGTGCTGCGTGATGTCTGCGCTCAGGAACTCACCTGTTGACAGTGAAAGCAGCAGGTGAGTCCGCAGTGTCTGTATTCCCCCGTTAGGCAAACTGTATCAAAATTAGCGATCTTCGCCGAGTCCAGATTCCAGATCGCTCCTGCCCCGGGGGCCCGCCCCGACGGCTACAGCGCTTTGATTTCGGTCCCGATGAAACCGGCTTGGCCGCCCGGCGACCGCCCCCCCAAATCTCCCCATCTCGCCGCTTTGCCTGCATGCGGGCTTCCCTGAGCGCAAATTATTTTTTTTCATTTTTCTCTTCTCCTACCTGCTGGCTAAGTCGGAGGGTCGTGTAGCGAATTACGTTTGCTTTCTGCGGATGGATTTACTGGGCATGGGGACTATTAGGTAGATGGCCGAAGACGTTCGAAGGTAGTGAGGGAAAATCGCAGAGCGGTGATTGCAGTCTGCCCAAATAATTGGGCTGCTTTTCTAACAACAGAAGGAAGACAACTGAGCGCCCGCCTCTTTGCAATTTTTTCTAGAGGGTAATTTTATGAGCTGATTCGCAATCCGTGATCCCATCGGCTTTGATTTAATAAAGAAAGTAGCAGAGACGGAAACGAATGGCATGCTTACTTCGGAAAATTTGAAAGCTAACTCTAAGCTCTTTTTTTTAAAATCTGAAGACTAACACTAAACTCACCTGAAGCATATAAAGGTTAACCGTAGACTCCCTTAAAAGGTCAAGGACTAAACCCTAAGCTCCCATCAACCACTAGGGTCTAAGTCCAAAGCTCCCTTCGACCACCAGGGACTAAACCCAAAGCTACCTTCAACCACCAGGAACTAACCCTAAGGTTCATTCAGACATAGGTAAACCAAACCATTGACTCATTTGCATAGACCAACGTTTAACCTTTCTCAATGGCTCTTTGTGATTTTTCCGGAGCCAAAAATCAATCGAATAAAATCTATTTTGCGTACGCATAAACACAAAAATTCCTGAACTTCCCGTGGCCATTAACGAATCTCCGCTTCATCGCGCTGCAATCGCTTGAGCCTGAAACTCAACCGGCTATGGGCGATCCACTTGGCGAAGCCAAACCAAACAGCCGGCTGGCAGCTGAGTGCTCCTGAATAGCCGCGATGACCTGCCCCGTACCGGATGGAAAACTAACAAAGAGTCAATCAGCTGCCAGCGCCGACACTAATCCCAGCTAAATAAGGACGAGATTGCGAAAGATTTGAGGACGAGCTCATGCAAACCCACTAATGGGCTCGTTTTTTGTTGTATTTTCCAACGCCAATCTGCTAGTCTGTCTGTCTGTCTGTCTGTCTGTCTGTCTTTCTGTCTGTCTGTCTGTCTGTCTGTCTGTCTGTCTGTCTGTGTCTGTCTGTCTTAGTGCCTGTCTGTCTGTCTGTGTCTGTCTGTCTGTCTGTCTGTCTGTCTGTCTGTCTGTCTGTCTGTCTGTCTTAGTGCCCGTATGTCTGTCTGTGACTGTCTGTCTTAGTGCCTGTCTGTCTGTCTGTGTCTGTCTGTCTGTCTGTGTCTGTCTGTCTTAGTGCCTGTCTGTCTGTCTGTGTCTGTCTGTCTGTCTGTCTGTCTGTGTCTGTCTGTCTTAGTGCCTGTCTGTCTGTCTGTGTCTGTCTGTCTTAGTGCCTGTCTGTCTGTCTGTGTCTGTCTGTCTGTCTGTCTGTCTGTCTGTCTGTCTGTCTGTCTGTCTGTCTGTCTGTCTGTGTCTGTCTGTCTGTCTGTCTGTCTGTTTTAGTGCCTGTCTATCTGTCTGTGTCTGTCTGTCTGTCTGTTTTAGTGCCTGTCTATCTGTCTGTGTCTGTCTGTCTGTCTGTCTGTCTGTCTGTCTGTCTGTCTGTCTGTCTGTCTGTTTATTTATCGATCATTCTGTCTTGAAAATAAAGTTTGGTAATTCATTACGTTAGCGATTCGATTAACACAAATAGATTAATTATCGCTTTTGCGCGAAATTGGCAAATTAGTATGAAGGCATTAAGCTAAATCAAACATAGAGGCCCGATAATGACATATTTTATCTACTGACTGACAAATAGCATATTAATTAACTTTGGTTACCTGGAAAAAGACCTTCTGGGTCCTCGGGAAGTGCGATGATCGATGTCTCGATAATAAGGCCCTTCTTCCATGCCCACTGTTGCAACAGGAGCTACGCAGCCGCGCCAACTCCTTGCGACATTTCAATCCGCAGCTTATATAACAGGGAGTTTATGGGATTTATTCGGGAGCAGATGCAGCGCCGTGAAAAAGCAAATGATTCGACAGGGGGTCACTTTCTAATCTAACGGTTTAGTGCACTAGTCCACCCTATTTGAAGGGGCAGGAATGATATGGGAGACTGCGGCCCGGGGTGACAGGGCCGGAGGTGGGGACTCGTCCTTATTTGCCCGTCCAATAGAGGAACAGACAGCAGCCGTCGTGGGAATGCGAGGGATCTGTCGGATGTTGAGCTGATGAAAAACGAAAGAATTTTAGCATTCCAATGCCGCTGCAAGCCATGCGTCAACAGAAAAAAAGACATTTTCTAGTTCAAATGATGGCGATGCTTCGGGTAGAGCTGTAGCTGCTAAACATTTTTTTTCAAGTAGCAACGACTTCCTTATTATGGTTGCCGTTTCGTTTGACTGTTTCCCGTCTATTTTCGATGCATGCCATGCTTTTTTCATCAAGCTTAGAGGGTCCGCGTCATGAGGAGTAAGAGAGCTGTACAAGCGAATAAAATGAGAATTTCACACATTCACATTATTCTCCGGGTCTCGCCTCACCCCCATACGGCTTAACGCCACTCTAACTGAAGACACCTGGTTGCTGGCCTACTGAATTCAGAGCTGATAATAACTCTACTAAACGTGTTGCTTGATATAGCTATAGCTAGCTGACAACTCTCCAACCCTAAATGCTTTTCAAGCATCGCTCACTGAGTGCTGCTGCCCTGCACTTCAGCCAGCCAAGCCACCCTGAGATAGACTGCATGTAGCATCAGTCACAAACTGCGTGAAGAAGCACTGTCTAAAGAGTCCTAATTAGAGGGTCACTTTTTCTGGACCATGAATGTGGTGTCACTTTGTAACTCTGAGTGACAGTGCCATCAAACATAAATCAGTAAGCTTTATTTTTATTCGCGTTTGCAAGTCTCGCTTTGCCTTGAGTAGAATGACGTTCACAATGAAGCACAGTTATGTCACATTCTAATTAGTGATGTCACATTCTAATTAGTGAGGTCACATTCTAATTAGTGAGGTCACATTCTAATCGGTGAGGTCACATTCTAATCGGTGAGGTCACATTCTAATTAGTGATGTCACATTCTAATTAGTGAGGTCACATCCTAATTAGTGAGGTCACATCCTAATCAGTGGGGTCACATTCTAATCGGTGAGGTCACATTCTAATCAGTGATGTCACATTCTAATTAGTGATGTCACATTCTAATCGATGAGGTCACATTCTAATCAGTGAGGTCACATTCTAATTAGTGAGGTCACATCCTAATTAGTGAGGTCACATCCTAATCAGTGGGGTCACATTCTAATCGGTGAGGTCACATTCTAATCAGTGATGTCACATTCTAATTAGTGATGTCACATTCTAATCGATGAGGTCACATTCTAATCGGTGAGGTCACATTCTAATTAGTGATGTCACATTCTAATCAGTGATGTCACATTCTAATTAGTGAGGTCACATTCTAATTAGTGAGGTCACATTCTAATCAGTGAGGTCACATTCTAATCAGTGATGTCACATTCTAATCGATGAGGTCACATTCTAATCAGTGAGGTCACATTCTAATCAGTGATGTCACATTCTAATCGATGAGGTCACATTCTAATCAGTGATGTCACATTCTAATCAGTGAGGTCACATTCTAATCGGTGAGGTCACATTCTAATTAGTGATGTCACATTCTAATCTGTGATGTCACATTCTAATTAGTGAGGTCACATTCTAATCAGTGAGGTCACATTCTAATCAGTGAGGTCACATTCTAATCAGTGATGTCACATTCTAATTAGTGAGGTCACATTCTAATCAGTGAGGTCACATTCTAATCAGTGATGTCACATTCTAATCAGTGATGTCACATTCTAATTAGTGATGTCACATTCTAATCGATGAGGTCACATTCTAATCAGTGATGTCACATTCTATCGATTAGTGATGTCACATTCTAATCGATGAGGTCACATTCTAATCAGTGAGGTCACATTCTAATCGACGGGTTAAAGCACGAATCATTCAAATGCTTGAGAAAGATTTGCCATACCGAAAGAGAACCTCTGTAAAGAGTCGAAGAGATGCTGGCTAAAGCTTCTCTATTTTGTGCAACTCTAAACTTGACACTTGCTGAGAGAGACTTTCTTTAATATTCTAAAAAGCACTTCACCGCCGCTGGGTGTCTCATTCACTGGCTGACGTCTTTCTCCTGGGACAGAAGGAAAACTGATCTTTCCCCATCTGATCTGCTCTCCCGAGCTCCGAAACAGAAATTGCTTGCCCGAATTGCAACAGCCACTAAGCACACAAGCGGCATGCAAAATACTAAAATTTCGCACTAAGACATTCTATGTGTGACGACAACAAGAATTAATTGCAGCCTCTTAAAGATGCTCGCAGCAGAAAGCCAAAATTTCCCTACGGTGAGCTCGCTAGCAAAAAAATCATCTTTGAAACTTAATCTAACACAGCTGTCGTTAAGTTTTTGTTTTAGTTTAGTTTTAAGCATAATGTTTTTTTCTATTCGTGTTAATTTCACGAATGTCTATTGGTTTCGTTTTCTAAGAAATGGTTTGAATGCCGCTAAGCTTAAGGTTAAGACAAAGAAAACTAAACCTAAAAGCTAAATCTGCAGGATGGCTGTAGGCATTTTGACGCTTAAAGCGACATCGTCTCACACACAACCAGCGACGGGCATGACTGTCCATTGCACTGACTCCTGAGGCGCGTTCAGTCACACTAAATACGCACTCACATAGGGTGTACAAGCAGCGGTTCCAGGAATGTACACCCTCTATGCCTTGGGGGGTTGCCCTCATGGGCGTACGAGTAAATTTCACAACTGGCCCATAGCCAAACAAATTCATGTACAAGGCCCCAAATTAATGTGACCCTACACACGAAACTGCGCTGGGGAAAATAGTCAACTTACAACGCAGGGTCGAACCTGGACCAGTGGCACACAAGGCAGACGCGCTAGACCGCCGAGCCCACTAGCCCCCCTAAATTTAACCTAACTGTTCAGCGTTTTGATGTGACTGCGTGAAATTTTTTCAAAGCCACATTTGGGGTAAACGAAAATATGGGTTGTTTATTCGTTGAAATAAATTATTTTGTTAATATAAGCTATTTTCAGCTACTTACAGTTTTAGTTGAATAATAAAAAAAACAAAAATTCTAAAAAATAGGCGTCATTAAAAAAACTGAGTAAAATAACTGCTAAAATACTGAATTTTTGAAGTTTCAGTTTTGTAAAGTTTCCGGGTTTGTTTTGTTATGAGGGAGTGATTTTTTGCTATTCACGGCAAAACATGACACAAGTATTTTTTCGATTTTCTATTTTCTATCTTTTATGCTGGAATTTCCTATTTTAGGCTTTTAGCGTCGCGAAATTCTGAGCCGCGGGCGAATTGCTATCGATTTGTTTTCTTAGAAAAAAAGAGTGAATGCGGCCGAGCAGGCGGATAAATTGCCAACTAGTGAAAGGTGAGAATCGCGCTAGACTAAATGGGAGGTGGGGGACGATCAAGCGTTTGAATGTCCCAGCCCGAAGGTGCTCACTAAGTAGTCGCCGGGAAGCCTAGCGCCTCGTTTACGCAACCCACTCCCTCCCCTCCCCCCGAGAAAAAAATTTATCGAGTTACTCGGAGCGTGAAAGCCCCGCATGCCCCGACGCGCCCACGCAGCTTAGCCTCGCTCTGGCCCCGACTTTTCATCCGGGACGGGGCGGGCGCTTCTTTGGCTTCGTCTTCCGCCGACTAGGTGAATTCAGACGCGTCAGGTGGAGAAAGCGAGGGGGCAGAGGGAGACGTTAGGCTGAGGATTTTCGCCGAGTCACGGGTGAAGATTAAGAGAGGAGAAAGCAGAGAGGAGAAGAGGAGGCTTCGGTGAGTGAGTTCGGACAGGTAAAATAGGCTTATGGCAGCGGCCCGAGCTAAAACCCTGAGGAAATCCTAGCAGTTGATCCGCCGCGCGATAATGGATGGTAATTGCTTGAAGCCGGGATACTCTAACGAGTTTTATCCCAACTCAATTGTCCCTTCCCTGCTAGCTTAATGGACCAAGCAGTTCCCCTGCCTTCACAGTTTTAATACGCGTGTTTTGATTATAAGAAACTTGAGAAAAATTCCGCATTTTAAATAATTGTCTTGCGCATTTCACTTATTCAGCGCTTTTTCATTTCTGTCCCTGTGCATTCTGCCCCTGTGCATTCTGCCCCTGTACATTCTGCCCCTGTGCATTCTGCCCCTGTGCATTCTGCCCCTGTGCATTCTGCCCCTGTGCATTCTGCCCATGTACAGTCTGCCCCTGTACATTCTGCCCCCGTGCATTCTGCCCCTGTGCATTCTGCCCCTGTGCATTCTGCCCCTGTACATTCTGCCCCCGTGCATTCTGCCCCTGTGCATTCTGCCCCTGTACATTCTGCCCCTGTGCATTCTGCCCCTGTGCATTCTGCCCCCGTGCATTCTGCCCATGTACAGTCTGCCCCTGTACATTCTGCCCCCGTGCATTCTGCCCCTGTACATTCTGCCCCTGTACATTCTGCCCCTGTGCATTCTGCCCCTGTGCATTCTGCCCCTGTGCATTCTGCCCATGTACAGTCTGCCCCTGTACATTCTGCCCCCGTGCATTCTGCCCCTGTGCATTCTGCCCCTGTGCATTCTGCCCCTGTACATTCTGCCCCTGTGCATTCTGCCCCTGTGCATTCTGCCCCTGTACATTCTACCCCTGTGCATTCTGCCCCTGTGCATTCTGCCCCTGTGCATTCTGCCCATGTACAGTCTGCCCCTGTACATTCTGCCCCCGTGCATTCTGCCCCTGTGCATTCTGCCCCTGTGCATTCTGCCCCTGTACATTCTGCCCCCGTGCATTCTGCCCCTGTGCATTCTGCCCCCATGCATTCTGCCCCCGTGCATTCTGCCCCTGTGCATTCTGCCCCCGTGCATTCTGCCCCGTGCATTCTGCCCCTAAGTATCCTGCCCCTGTACATCCTGCCCCCGTGCATTCTGCCCCTGTACATTCTGCCCCTGTACATTCTGCCCCTGTGCATTCTGCCCCCGTGCATTCTGCCCCTAAGTATCCTGCCCCTGTGCATCCTGCCCCCGTGCATTCTGCCTCTATGCATTCTTCCCATGCATTCTGTTTTTATGCATTTTGTACACAATTTGATGACTGTCTGATTTATTTATAATAAAACTAAAAATTAAACAAAATGGACACACTAAATTGATGGAGATTGCTTATAGCTTTTATTTCAAATGAAATTATTTAGAAGACTTGGGATATATTTGACTACAGTTTATTTAGGACTTAGCTGGTATAGAAAGAAAGAGAATTAAAATGAACCTTTCATTGAAAATCGTCCCTCACCGCTTTTAATTTGTAGTCGGGACAATCGAACAGAAAATGGACTTCATTTTGTGTGTATCCTTGACGTTTTTTCGTTGTAGTGAGTTTTGTGGACAACATGTCTTTGAGTTCCTATACGGCTAACTTGTGGTCGCTGAGACGGTCGCTGAGTGTCAGCCAGGGACAACTCAACTGAGGGAAATTCAGTTGTACCTGGTGCCAGCTTATTATGAGGGGTCCAGCTGCTACTCAGGTAGCACTCGAGCTGTCTTTGAACGTATAATGAAAGTGTTGCAGCTTGGGAGATTTTTCTGCCCTTGTGTTCCAGTACTTGTGGAATTCCTTTGCGAATAGTTTTTTTTATAATTTGATCATTTCTTTTCTTTATTGAACCCATGCTTTGGTACAAAGGATCTTGAATTAATTTCCCCATCAAAGAGTCTGGGCGTCAAGCTAGACTGTTGCAATACTCAAAGCATTTTTTTTGACGACAATACACTAGGGGCAATTTTCCCAGTTCTGATCTCGCGCCATAGCTATCAGTATGGGGTTTTACCTGGAGAATAGATGTACAGCTGGCTCTGCCTAAATACTTCCAGTCCACTATCGATTGTAGTAGCATAAAAAGTCAAATTCACTGATTTATCTAAGAAATGCTGGCCTATCACAGTATTTACTGACATCCGATGCCTGATAAAATCTGGCTATCGTCAAGGGTTTGTTCCGCCTGTTTTTTCCTTTGCGACAGGCAGGCAATATTAAGCTCACGTTGAGTCGGTCCCCACTCCCCACCTTCTTCATCAGTTGTAAAAAATAAACAAATTTTGAATTTTGTTTAAATCGCTGCTCTCTAGAGATGAGAGGCCGGGATTTTTCGTCAGTCGCAATTTCTATTCGATTCGGTCAGGGAAAAAACGCTGCGAGGGCCTTTTAGATAGGCTTCAAGAAGGCTAGGGAAGCCTGTACTGAGTGTTCCAAAATCCCACTAGCCACGGAATCAGTTTGAGCGAGCCGATATTGCAGAGCGCATAATTTGCCAAGAGAATTGTAGCGTGTCATTATCCCCGTGCAAACGCGAGCACTGCCAGCTTCTCCTCTTTTAACAAAAAAACTGCTTTCGGCTAAGCTGGCTTGCGGACATCGCTTTGTGTTCGCTTTTTAATTTGAAGGCTTGTCCGTCCTACTGGTTGCCTGTCACCAGCTGCGCGGGACAAGTGTAAGAATTCTGACTCACGGACAGGCGAGCTGACAGCAAATTCAGTACTAATCAATCAGCCTTTTTACAGCAGAAACTCGCTTAGCAATGAAATGCTGTAGCTAATCTTCACATATGGTTTCATGCATCACTACTTTCATTTTCTAGTAGTAATAACGAGGTTTACGCTCAAAAAGATAGTAAAGAAGATACCTCAAACTACGTATTCATGATTCGATTAATCTCTCAATCTATCTAAAAGGACAACTCAAGATAGATACTGATCTTAATCGGTCTATCTATCTGTCTGTCTGTCTATCTATCTATCTATCTATCTATCTATCTATCTATCTATCTATCTATCTAATCTATCTATCTATCTATCTATCTATCTATCTATCTATCTATCTATCTATCTATCTATCTATCTATCTATCTATCTATCTATCTATCTATCTATCTATCTATCTATCTATCTATCTATCTATCTATCTATCTATCTATCTATCTATCTATCTATCTATCTATCTATCTATCTATCTATCTATCTATCTATCTATCTATCTATCTATCTATCTATCTATCTATCTATCTATCTATCTATCTATCTATCTATCTATCTATCTATCTATCTATCTATCTATCTATCTATCTATCTTATCTATCTATCTATCTATCTATCTATCTATCTATCTATCTATCTATCTATCTATCTATCTATCTATCTATCTATCTATCTATCTATCTATCTATCTATCTATCTATCTATCTATCTATCTATCTATCTATCTATCTATCTATCTATCTATCTATCTATCTATCTATCTATCTATCTATCTATCTATCTATCTATCTATCTATCTATCTATCTATCTATCTATCTATCTATCTATCTATCTATCTATCTATCTATCTATCTATCTATCTATCTATCTATCTATCTATCTATCTATCTATCTATCTATCTGTCTGTCTATCTATCTATCTATCTATCTATCTGTCTGTCTATCTATCTATCTATCTATCTATCTATCTATCTATCTATCTATCTATCTATCTATCTATCTATCTATCTATCTATCTATCTATCTATCTATCTATCTATCTATCTATCTATCTATCTATCTATCTATCTATCTATCTATCTATCTATCTATCTATCTATCTATCTATCTATCTATCTATCTATCTATCTATCTATCTATCTATCTATCTATCTATCTATCTATCTATCTATCTATCTATCTATCTATCTATCTATCTATCTATCTATCTATCTATCTATCTATCTATCTATCTATCTATCTATCTATCTATCTATCTATCTATCTATCTATCTATCTATCTATCTATCTATCTATCTATCTATCTATCTATCTATCTATCTATCTATCTATCTATCTATCTATCTATCTATCTATCTATCTATCTATCTATCTATCTATCTATCTATCTATCTATCTATCTATCTATCTATCTATCTATCTATCTATCTATCTATCTATCTATCTATCTATCTATCTATCTATCTATCTATCTATCTATCTATCTATCTATCTATCTATCTATCTATCTATCTATCTATCTATCTATCTATCTATCTATCTATCTATCTATCTATCTATCTATCTATCTATCTATCTATCTATCTATCTATCTATCTATCTATCTATCTATCTATCTATCTATCTATCTATCTATCTATCTATCTATCTATCTATCTATCTATCTATCTATCTATCTATCTATCTATCTATCTATCTATCTATCTATCTATCTATCTATCTATCTATCTATCTATCTATCTATCTATCTATCTATCTATCTATCTATCTATCTATCTATCTATCTATCTATCTATCTATCTATCTATCTATCTATCTATCTATCTATCTATCTATCTATCTATCTATCTATCTATCTATCTATCTATCTATCTATCTATCTATCTATCTATCTATCTATCTATCTATCTATCTATCTATCTATCTATCTATCTATCTATCTATCTATCTATCTATCTATCTATCTATCTATCTATCTATCTATCTATCTATCTATCTATCTATCTATCTATCTATCTATCTATCTATCTATCTATCTATCTATCTATCTATCTATCTATCTATCTATCTATCTATCTATCTATCTATCTATCTATCTATCTATCTATCTATCTATCTATCTATCTATCTATCTATCTATCTATCTATCTATCTATCTATCTATCTATCTATCTATCTATCTATCTATCTATCTATCTATCTATCTATCTATCTATCTATCTATCTATCTATCTATCTATCTATCTATCTATCTATCTATCTATCTATCTATCTATCTATCTATCTATCTATCTATCTATCTATCTATCTATCTATCTATCTATCTATCTATCTATCTATCTATCTATCTATCTATCTATCTATCTATCTATCTATCTATCTATCTATCTATCTATCTATCTATCTATCTATCTATCTATCTATCTATCTATCTATCTATCTATCTATCTATCTATCTATCTATCTATCTATCTATCTATCTATCTATCTATCTATCTATCTATCTATCTATCTATCTATCTATCTATCTATCTATCTATCTATCTATCTATCTATCTATCTATCTATCTATCTATCTATCTATCTATCTATCTATCTATCTATCTATCTATCTATCTATCTATCTATCTATCTATCTATCTATCTATCTATCTATCTATCTATCTATCTATCTATCTATCTATCTATCTATCTATCTATCTATCTATCTATCTATCTATCTATCTATCTATCTATCTATCTATCTATCTATCTATCTATCTATCTATCTATCTATCTATCTATCTATCTATCTATCTATCTATCTATCTATCTATCTATCTATCTATCTATCTATCTATCTATCTATCTATCTATCTATCTATCTATCTATCTATCTATCTATCTATCTATCTATCTATCTATCTATCTATCTATCTATCTATCTATCTATCTATCTATCTATCTATCTATCTATCTATCTATCTATCTATCTATCTATCTATCTATCTATCTATCTATCTATCTATCTATCTATCTATCTATCTATCTATCTATCTATCTATCTATCTATCTATCTATCTATCTATCTATCTATCTATCTATCTATCTATCTATCTATCTATCTATCTATCTATCTATCTATCTATCTATCTATCTATCTATCTATCTATCTATCTATCTATCTATCTATCTATCTATCTATCTATCTATCTATCTATCTATCTATCTATCTATCTATCTATCTATCTATCTATCTATCTATCTATCTATCTATCTATCTATCTATCTATCTATCTATCTATCTATCTATCTATCTATCTATCTATCTATCTATCTATCTATCTATCTATCTATCTATCTATCTATCTATCTATCTATCTATCTATCTATCTATCTATCTATCTATCTATCTATCTATCTATCTATCTATCTATCTATCTATCTATCTATCTATCTATCTATCTATCTATCTATCTATCTATCTATCTATCTATCTATCTATCTATCTATCTATCTATCTATCTATCTATCTATCTATCTATCTATCTATCTATCTATCTATCTATCTATCTATCTATCTATCTATCTATCTATCTATCTATCTATCTATCTATCTATACGCCAAGCCGAAGAAGGTCATGTCGCACCTGTTGTTGTCCGCATCGCCGGCCGCCAAGCGCTCCTGGCAGTGGTGGTACAGCCTGTCCTCTGAAGCAACAGCTGCTGGCACAGCCGCTTAGGCCAGCGAATGCTTCGGACCCGCGCTGACAGCTCGTCAGTCTCGTGGAGTTCAATTCAATCAAGCGGCGGCGGCTGGTAGTAGGAGAACGGGCGGGGAACGCAAAGAGTGGCCCCCGCCTTAGTTGATAAAATGGCCATCAGCGGGTGACTCTCAGCGAGATGCGGAGGCCAACCAATTTGCATACGGCCTGGCAGCCGCCGACAAATGGGGGGAGCGGGTTGCGGAGTTGGTTTGGGAATAAATTGGGAGAATGAGGATTCTAAGTGACGGCGAATTCGGCCCAACAGCAGTGATTAGAGAGAGGGAGAAACGCGTGCGGATTGAGGCTCCATTTGTATGCCTCTATAGACCAGCTTTGCTACTATCTGTGAGGTCAGTTGGGCTGTCGGCCCAATTCAAAGCATCTTTTTTCTAGTCAAAATTAAAGTGTCCAGTGTTGTTCTACTAATTAAATTTATGCTAATATTTGTATGAAAAAGGCTTGTTGCTTTTCTGTTAACATCGCAATAATTGACTGTAATATTCCAAGTTGTCTGTTTTGGGTGAAAAGTTCTCAAAATCCGGAAACTTTGTCTCTGAAATGGAACCAGAGTCCAGCTAAATTCATTGTGCCGAGTCAGGCGAGAGGCATGATCAACGATAGACCTATTCGAAAGCATGCCAATACAGGCAGGCGCTTAGACTGCCTGAACTATTAATTAATTGACAGCCAAGGCCTGAAAAGTTGGCGCAACTTGAATGCCAGGCCATGCGCGCTGGTATAGATATGGCGAGCAGAGCGGAGGAGTGGCGGCAGCTCTGCTTGACTCCGAAATTCGAAAAAAAACTGCGCACGGAGCGGCTGGCGCGGCGAGGGGGTGTGGACGCGCTGGGCCTGAGAAGGGTTTAGCGATAGCTGAATAAAAAAAGTAATTTTTTCCGCCACAATTCGTTTCTGAATTTGCATTTGCAACGCCTAACTTTCGCTGTATTCTGTTTTGGTTGCTATTGGTTACCGTGTCATAATCATTCGAACTGTTTATCTTATCTAAATTATTATATTCAACCAGAATTTTTTTTAACCAGAGTCAAAGAGAAGCGCTGCGAAAACGTAAGGAAACTTGCAACTCAGTTTGTGTTTGCTTCTGACCTCCTTTGCAAAATCGCAGCCCAAAATGCTTCGCATCGGCCATCAGGTGTCGCTGCTGCTGCTGGCCCTGACACTTTCCTGCTCTCTGGCGCTAACCTGGGACGAGGAACGGCTGCAGTGGCTCGTTGTCACTCCACCGAATGCTAAAGACGTAACGCTGAAATGCGTCTCGGAGTACATCTATCCGTTCTACTGGCTGAATGACACCTCCCAGATCGGCGCGGAGGACAGCATGGTGAAGAACGTCTGGTGGGTGCTGCCTAACGAGAGCTGGGCCAACGAGACCTACAACGATGGCAACCGACAGGCGAGGGACCGCGGCGCCCAGCTGCATATTCAGGAGGTCAAGGAGGAAGTGCACGGCCTGTACCACTGTGCCGTCGAGGCCATCACTCAACTCAACGAGACCCATTATAACTACAGCTCTACAACTGTGTATTATTACAAGCGCGGCTTGAATCTATACGGCGCGGATCTCTATGGCGACAACACGTGGGAGAAGTACAAGCGTAACACTCTGATTGGCAGCCTATCTGCCGGCACTTTTCTCCTCCTGGTTGCTTGCTACGCTCTGTTGGACCGGCTGGGCGTTCTGGCCAAATGCAATGGCAGCAACAACGCTGTGGACACCCTGCCAGACACCGTAGAGATTGGCCAAAGTACAGCGAAGTTTGAAAAGGCTACAGAAGGGAATGCCGCCACGGCTACGGAGACGTCGCCGCCAGCCTCCATGGTGACGACTTCCAGGGCGTCGGTTCGATCGCGCCGGTCCGACAAGGTGGCACCTGTTGAGACGGAAGCTGAGACAACCGCTTAATGATCGAGGCAGAATTTTGTGTTATCAATATTAATCACTGTACTTT
The DNA here is from genome assembly GCA_950096795.1 of Macrostomum cliftonense. Taxonomy (NCBI): domain Eukaryota; kingdom Metazoa; phylum Platyhelminthes; family Macrostomidae; genus Macrostomum; species Macrostomum cliftonense. The sequence goes on from CATNEM010000227.1 coordinate 201,909, forward strand.
TTTAAGGTAAAAATTTTACATACTGAATACATTCCAGAAAATTTGCTCTAGCAGCCAACGAACTTTTAATACCATATTTAGATCAGACTCAGATTTAGCTACTGAGTGCTGAATTATTGATTTCTTCCCTACCCCTCAGTACATATCGCTGTTTCTATCGAACTATTCTATAAAACTTATAAATGCTTACTTAATCACAAGAAACGAACTACCATAAGAAACTGCATAACTTTATCTAAACGTGAAAGAAAATTTATGACTGTAAATTTCGATCTAAAACTTTTTGAGAAGGTATTAATATATTAATAAATTAATAAATTAATGTCTTTGTTTTCTCCAAGCAATGTCGCTAATCCTTTGTGGAATGAAAATTAAAGTTTTGCACCCAGTGTGATCTTGACGCCAACCCTCCTCCGCTCTATTGTTCGGTTTCACTCAAGCGGAGCGTGCTTAGGTTGTTATGAAAGTACTTGAAGATTTGTTCTCCTATCCTATGAGACCACCAACATTGTTGGGATTTATTCATCAGCATGTCATCAGCTTTCTAACCATACAAATTTTAACTTCGTGCGACTGACGGTAATGTTTTTCATAATTAATGAGCCTGTTGCGTAATCACACTGACCCAATGACTCGCCGGTGACCCGCCGAAGACCCCTGTCATGCACAGCTTTCCAGCCAATGGGAGCAGAGCTGCAGATCAAGGACGGCTTAGGTGCATCACTATCACAGTTAACGGGCGAGACGCATGATATTCACCCTTTAAAAAACAAGCGGCTTTTGTTCCGAAAACCCCCAACCTTTCGGAATTACGAGACACCTTTAGTTTTCCCTGTTTACGTTTTCTCTATGAGAAACTCTGTCCCCCCGATTGGCTCCTGTCCGGTTTAGGTTTTCTCCCAGTCAGCCCCTCTTCACCGTACAAGTATATTCTCATCTCAACCCAGCAAGGGTTAAGGAAAACCCACTCCCCAGTAGTCGAGTGTCCCATCCCCCTTTCGGCTTTTGTGCATCTCGAGCTGATCTGCAAGTTTCTTGATATTGCTCTGCTGATATCACCTCTCGAAAGAGGGCCCCCTGCACCCCTACTTAAAATCCTTTTTAGAGCTCGCTAGACTATCGGCGAGCTCTAATATGCACTTAGTATATAAGCATAACAGTTCGAATAAGAAACGTGATTTCGGTGCTTTTAAAAGTTTCAAGTTCTCTAATGAAAATCTTACAGTTTTAACAATTTTAACAACCCAAGAACACGACGAAGCATATATTACAATAGAATATTTTTATTAAGTTCAGATATTGCCCAACTACTTATCGAATTCCATCCATTTTTATTATAGCTTTTGTCTCCCTTGTCCATGGGAGTGCTTTTATTTTCAATAACAAAACGAACAATTTTTTCAAAGATTTTCTTTCTTTGTTCTCTATTCTAGCTTTCTTTTCGTAGACTAGAAAGCTAAGAATGATGCATTTTCCGTTATTGTTTGACATCTATGTAACAATTATTTCCTACAACTGTGTGGTATTTTAGAATACAGGGTAGAATCAGTAAAATAATTCGTTTAAAATCGATGGTAAAGCTTTTCTAATCTAAGCCTAAGGCAAAATAATTCTTCTGCCAATTAAATTTTCAAACTAGTATTAATAGATACATAATTTCCTAGCAATGGACATAGGCTATTTTCCATTAAGTTTCTCATTTTAAATGCTTCAAAAAATCTAAAGTAGACAATAAATAAAATTTCATAATTTGAGCTCCTTGGAACTGATAGACAAAATTAGAAAGTATAAAAATCTGCACGCAATGCTATTGGCCAGCATAAGGCTTTTTCTTTATTGTGTGTAGGCCTAGTAGTGGTGGCAACATTATTATTAATGCATAAATAGGTGGAGGCTAAAGAAAGAGTTATGTATAAGATACTAGCTAGATAAATAAAGAGAGACTATATATAGGCTAACTTTACACAATAAAATTGTGTAAAGTTACCCAATTGGGGTACAATGGGGGTTGTAGCCTAGTGGTTAGAGCGTCAGACTCACGACTTGAAGGTCGGGGGTTCGATTCCCGACTCCACTGGTACAATTTGTGTCCTTTAGCAAGACACTTAACTCTGCATTGCTTCAGTTCACCCAGCTGTTAAATGGGTACCAGTATCAGCTGGGGTAATTAAAGGTGGGTGTGGCATCCCCCCAGTCCATGGACTGAACAGCTGTACGCAGTCTTCAGAAGCGCCGCGCAATGGCTGCGGCTGCGCTGTTGGCTGCACATCTGGCCCGATTGGGACAGGTGTAATCAATTATTATTATTATTACACAATAAAGGAAAAGAGCTAATTAAAGTTTTGCTAATTTTTCCTCCAATGCCAGTAAAGTAAAGAATTTTGTATAATATCTGAATGAGGCAGGGCTTAAATTCTCTAAGAAGATTTTTAAGTATTAACTTTAAACAAGTGGTAATTGTCTCTTGAGAGAGGCTGAGCCTCTTAAAGTGTCTATAGAATATGCATATTTATTCTAGTAAAAGTTGCTTCTTTTGCAATATTTTTTTAATATTAGTTTTAAATATAGTTCAAATTTAATGTTACAAAAAAGTAAAAAGCAGTAATGGAAATTAAGATTAATTTACAATCTTTACATGGTTAAGCAAAAATATTGCCAATAAAAAATTAAAGATAAAACCAAAAAGTATAATAACATGGGTACAAAAAGAAGCTATTAATCATATAACATTAGCTAACATAATAGAAAAAAGTACAAATTAAAGAACATTGACAGACAATAAATACAAGTGTGACAGGCATTATTTAGCATACTTTATGAACCTATTTTCTTTGAAATCGATTTGTTTAAAAATGCAAACTAATAATTTTGTTTATCTATACCAAAAATATTTTTGTTATAAATGCAAAAAAGATTATACCGTACATTTAGGCAAATTATAAAAATCTAGTATAAATAGATGCAAAGAAAAAGGCTCAACTAACTGTCAAGCCTTTGAGCTTTCAAACCTGCAATTTGCCAATCAGACTTCAAACTATTACATCAAGAATAAAACTTGACTTAAAGTTTTTCACTAGTCTTAGTCATTTCATCTGCATAGTAGAGTTTAAACTATTACTTAGAAGCAAGTATTAAGAGGGAGGGGATACCTGCTATAAAGCACAGAGAGAGAGACCACCTAAGAGGCAATAGATAGAGAGAAATTACCTGCATGAGGCAGAGAAATTACCACCTAATGGTGAGAGAATATACCTGCTAAGGCAAAGAGATACTGCTAGAGAAAGGAGAAATTACTACTTAGTGCAAGATATAGGGAATTGAAATTTAGGGCCAGGGAATATTAGGCATTAGAAAAGTATAGGCTGCAACCCTCTAATCTGGGAAATGCCATGTACATTTAGGACTAGGTTTGCTGCTTGGCCCAGTAAATGTTACCAGGCAGATTCTTAGAAAAAGTGCTAGAAAAAAACTAGATGAGGTGAGATAAAAAAAAACCTGTTGCACAAGCAGAATATAAAAAGGGAGCTTTTAAATTTGTAACCAATGCTTTTCAATATAAAGTTTTGAATATAAAAAATTTTGCCAAAAATAAAAAATGGTTTTATAATATTACACTTTGTCACAAATTTAAATTGATATAAAATAAGTATACAATTTTGAAGCCATTTAAAAAGCTGTCTGAACTATGAAACTTACATGTTATAAAGCCCAGTAACTATGAAATTGGTTACTAAAACGTGTATTAAAATAATTTTTTGTCCTTTGTAGTAAAAAATTCTATGATTTTGACCCAAATATTTTGCCAAGGAAGACCTCTTTACTTATCTATTTTTGTATTTATCTAGAAAATATTACTAACCCAATTTTTAATCAACAAAATATAATAAAACCTATTGAAATTTAACTCTAAAACTTTAAATAAAAAGTATCATTTTCTGCTCTAAACTAGGTTAAAAGTAATATTAAAATATTAGAATATTAACAAAAAAATGCACTTAATGTAAATCAATATGAAATACAAAATAAAAAAGGATTTTGAAAAATTTCAATAAAAAGGAAAATATATTAATATTCAACAAATAGTTTTTTACATTAAATGTCTTGTTAATGTTACTCAATTCTAGACAATAACTAATTGTCAAATTGACAAATTTCTAAACGTGATTTTCGACAGACAAACTGTCAATTGTCAATGACGATTAAATTGTGCTGACTTTTATGGGTTTTTTAAATATATTTGTTTTATAATAAACTTGCAGTTCGGCAGTGCTGCAGGCGGCAACGCCATTTGCAACACAAAGTCTGGTTATTAAAACTAAATTAAAAATCAGGTTTAACTATATTTGCTTGGCTTTTAATCATGTCCGAGAATGACAACCAACAGCCGCTGGCTACCGTATTCTGCAAGAATGGCTGCGGCTTCTATGGGTCTAATCAGTTCGATGGCCTCTGCAGCGTCTGCTTCAAGCAGGCCATGTCGAATGGTCAAGCGCAGGACGCTGCGGTGGACGGCAGGCCAATTCCCAGTATTATAATGCAATCAGCTGGTGAGTGCCGAGCCATGTGTGCAGTCACTAATGGGTAGAATCATGTACTCCTGAGGGGGGAAGAAGCATGTCCTCTGAGGGAGGTTGAAGCATGTCCCCTGAGGGAGATAGAAGCATGTCTCTCTGAGGGAGGTAGAAGCATGTCCCTCTGAGTGCGATAAATGCATGTTCCTCTGAGGGAGGCAGAAGCATGTCCCCTGAGGGAGATAGAAGCATGTCTCTCTGAGGGAGGCAGAAGCATGTCCCCTGAGGGAGATAGAAGCATGTCTCTCTGAGGGAGATAGAAGCATGTCCCTCTGAGGGAGATAGAAGCATGTCCCCTGAGGGATGTAGAAGCATGTCCCCTGAGGGAGATAGAAGCATGTCCCCTGAGGGAGATAGAAGCATGTCCCCTGAGGGAGATAGAAGCATGTCCCCTGATGGAATCAGAAGCATGTCCCCTGATGGAATCAGAAGCATGTCCCCTGATGGAATCAGAAGCATGCCCCTACCTTGGTTATTGATAGCTAATTTCGAAAGTCAGATTTTTCTCGCCGTGATCTCGTGTTCTAATAGAACAATCCCATTCAAAATTGGTTGCAGCTTCGTCCGTTGACGTCGCCGGGGAGCCATCGGCATCGCTGCCACCAAATTCCTCGGCTTCATCGTTTATTAGCGTGAATTCGTCTGGTAATGCATTGTTTGTCTGTTGAAAAATTCTTGCCAAATCTGCGACATACTACTTGCATTAGATTGGACAAAAAAACTTTATTTTTACAGACGCTAGTGCAACAGAATCGGCCGATTCTCAGCAGCAGCAGCAATCTGCCAGCTCTTCTGGCGCTTCTAGGAGAAGAAATCGGTGCGAAACTTGCAAAAAGAAAGTTGGACTTACTGGTAAGTTTCACCACAGATTAGCCAATTGGCAAAATATTCACCAAGTTTCAGTCACAACTCACCTTTTTATGTGATATAAAAAAGCATTTTTTTACTACTTACTGTTTTAGCAGTAGTACAGTAGAGCGTTAATTTCAATAGAAAATTGTCATTATTTTGTTAAATCGCAGGCTTCGAATGCCGCTGCGGCGGTGTCTACTGCTCCGTGCACCGCTACAGCGACAAGCACGGCTGCCAATTCGATTATCAGGGACAGGGCCAGGCCGAGATTCGCAAGGCCAATCCGCTTGTGGTTAAGAGCAAGGTTGACAAGCTCTGATGGCCTTCAGTGACCGGCCCTCTCTGCACTGCCTATTCTTATCCCGGGACCGACTCCAAACTGTGAAAATATTGTCTGGCCGCCTCTATCCAGCTCTTATTTTTGTAGCAAATTTTTTACGGTTTAATGCTTTCTCTCCGTATTTTACTAAGCGTTGTCCGTGTAGGCGGGTCGGCTTTTTGATGGCTCGTGGAAAGCGATTATATTTTAAGATTTCTATCTTATATATTTAGTATCTTCCCCTCTGGTTATACTTTTGTCTGTCTCTGTCTGTCTGTCTGTCTGACTGTCTATTTGTCTGTCTGTTTGTGTGTCTGTCTGTCTGTCTGTCTGTCTGTCTGTCTGTCTGTCTATCTGTCCTGTTTGTCTGTTTGCCTGTCTGTCCGTCTATCCGTGCTAATGTGTCAGTCTTTTTTCAATGGTTATCTTTATCCAAATTTGTTAACTCTCTGCCTCTATTTGCTAAGCTGGAAGCCAGTAGCTGTTAACAGTGTCTGTTAACAGCCAGTGTAACTTCTATTTTTTTGCCGTGTCTTTTGATGGAACATATCGCGCGCCCCGCCTGTTATAGTAGGCCCCATACTGTATGCCGCTATTGTGTTTGTATGTGTTTAACAAAATTGTATACTAGCTACTAACCTTCCTTGGGGCTTTGCAGTCCGCAACTGTATTATATATTAATTATAATGTTTATTCAATAAACATAGTAATTAAAATAGACGGCTACAATTTTTGTTGGATATATTGGCTTGAACGCTTTGCTTCGCATTATTCCCTGTTAGACTGTTTTATGGCTTCCTGTATTACTGTTCGCAAATGATAACATTATATCTGCCTTTTTCTTTCTCAAGTTTTACATTTAGTTAGACCCTGTTCCTGTATCTTTGCACTCGGTTTTTTTTGTTTAAATTCTCCTAGCCTATTGTTGCTGGGAAGCCCGCCTCCCCATTCCTGATATAATATGGTGTACTATTATTACCTGCTTGCGTGTAATAATTAGCCTACAGTTTAAGCTGTACATAAATTTGACCTAACTGCTTATTTGTTTATCTTAATATCGTGTCCAGTAGAATGATCTGAATTAATTTTATCCCCAATGGCTATGTGTCTTTTGGACAAGTGTGTTAAATTTGCCTAACTGTTTGCTATAAATCTCATTTTAGTAGCTTCACTTTTTGCCTCTGTCTTCAATAACCAGCTTACCGTAGCACCAGCAATGCCCCCTCCTCAGTGTCAGACAACTCCTAGATCCTTAAGCCACCAGCCTCCCAGATCCTCAAGTTAAGCCAATAGCCACTCTAATCCTCAAGTTAAGCCACCAGCCTCCCAGATCCTCAAGTTAAGCCACCAGCCTCCCAGATCCTTCAAGTAAAGCCAATAGCCACTCTAATCCTCAAGTTAAGCCACCAGCCTCCCAGATCCTCAAGTTAAGCCACCAGCCTCCCAGATCCTTCAAGTAAAGCCAATAGCCACTCTAATCCTCAAGTTAAACCACCAGCCTCCCAGATCCTCAAGTAAAGCCATCAGCCTCCCAGATCCTCAAGTTGAGCCACCAGCCTCCCAGATCCTCAAGTTAAGCCACCAGTTTCCCAGATCCTCAAGTTAAGCCACCAGTTTCCCTGATCCTCAAGTTAAGCCACCAGCCTACCTGATCCTCAAGTTAAGCCACCAGTTTCCCAGATCCTCAAGTTAAGCCACCAGTTTCCTAGATCCTCAAATTAAGCCACCAGTTTCCCAGATCCTCAAATTAAGCCACCAGTTTCCCAGATCCTCAAGTTAAGCCACCAGTTTCCCTGATCCTCAAATTAAGCCACCAGTTTCCCTTATCCTCAAATTAACCCCCAGTTTCCCAGATCCTCAAGTTAAGCCACCAGCCTCCCTGATCCTCAAATTAAGCCACCAGTTTCCCTGATCCTCAAGTTAAGCCACCAGCCTCCCTGATCCTCAAGTTGAGCCACCAGTTTCCCAGATCCTCAAATTAAGCCACCAGTTTCCCAGATCCTCAAATTAAGCCACCAGCCTCCCTGATCCTCAAATTAAGCCACCAGTTTCCCTGATCCTCAAATTAAGCCACCAGTTTCCCTGATCCTCGAATTAAGCCACCAGCCTCCCTGATCCTCAAGTTAAGCCACCAGCCTCCCTGATCCCCAAGTTAAGCCACCAGTTTCCCAGATCCTCAAATTAAGCCACCAGTTTCCCAGATCCTCAAATTAAGCCACCAGTTTCCCTGATCCTCAAGTTAAGCCACCAGCCTACCTGATCCTCAAGTTAAGCCACCAGTTTCCCTGATCCTCAAGTTAAGCCACCAGTTTCCTAGATCCTCAAATTAAGCCACCAGTTTCCCAGATCCTCAAGTTAAGCCACCAGCCTACCTGATCCTCAAGTTAAGCCACCAGTTTCCCTGATCCTCAAGTTAAGCCACCAGTTTCCTAGATCCTCAAATTAAGCCACCAGTTTCCCAGATCCTCAAATTAAGCCACCAGTTTCCCAGATCCTCAAGTTAAGCCACCAGTTTCCCTGATCCTCAAATTAAGCCACCAGTTTCCCTTATCCTCAAATTAACCCCCAGTTTCCCAGATCCTCAAGTTAAGCCACCAGCCTCCCTGATCCTCAAATTAAGCCACCAGTTTCCCTTATCCTCAAATTAACCCCCAGTTTCCCAGATCCTCAAGTTAAGCCACCAGCCTCCCTGATCCTCAAATTAAGCCACCAGTTTCCCTGATCCTCAAGTTAAGCCACCAGTTTCCCTGATCCTCAAGTTGAGCCACCAGTTTCCCAGATCCTCAAATTAAGCCACCAGTTTCCCAGATCCTCAAATTAAGCCACCAGCCTCCCTGATCCTCAAATTAAGCCACCAGTTTCCCTGATCCTCGAATTAAGCCACCAGCCTCCCTGATCCTCAAGTTAAGCCACCAGCCTCCCTGATCCTCAAATTAAGCCACCAGTTTCCCTTATCCTCAAATTAACCCCCAGTTTCCCAGATCCTCAAGTTAAGCCACCAGCCTCCCTGATCCTCAAATTAAGCCACCAGTTTCCCTGATCCTCAAGTTAAGCCACCAGCCTCCCTGATCCTCAAGTTGAGCCACCAGTTTCCCAGATCCTCAAATTAAGCCACCAGTTTCCCAGATCCTCAAGTTAAGCCACCAGCCTCCCTGATCCTCAAATTAAGCCACCAGTTTCCCTGATCCTCAAATTAAGCCACCAGTTTCCCAGATCCTCAAGTTAAGCCACCAGCCTCCCTGATCCTCAAATTAAGCCACCAGTTTCCCTGATCCTCAAATTAAGCCACCAGTTTTCCTGATCCTCGAATTAAGCCACCAGCCTCCCTGATCCTCAAGTTAAGCCACCAGTTTCCCAGATCCTCAAATTAAGCCACCAGTTTCCCAGATCCTCAAATTAAGCCACCAGTTTCCCAGATCCTCAAATTAAGCCACCAGTTTCCCAGATCCTCAAATTAAGCCACCAGTTTCTCTGATCCTCAAGTTAAGCCACCAGCCTACCTGATCCTCAAGTTAAGCCACCAGTTTCCCTGATCCTCAAGTTAAGCCACCAGCCTCCCTGATCCTCAAATTAAGCCACCAGTTTCCCAGATCCTCAAGTTAAGCCACCAGTTTCCCTGATCCTCAAGTTAAGCCACCAGTTTCCCTGATCCTCAAGTTAAGCCACCAGCCTCCCTGATCCTCAAATTAAGCCACCAGTTTCCCAGATCCTCAAGTTAAGCCACCAGCCTCCCTGATCCTCAAGTTAAGCCACCAGTTTCCCAGATCCTCAAGTTAAGCCACGTTCGTTTCAGACTTTTCAATTCCCAACAGCCTATCCTCAGCAGCGGAATCATTGTCTTTCTATCCGTGTCCTGTAATGGGCTGTCCGTCTGTAGTCCCTGCCTGAACGAAGGGGGATATGGATTTCCTGTCCATGTAATGGGATTCTGTTTTGTGAGTTCGCAATTGCCAGTTGCTTTTGCTCGGCTGGCCTTTTGGTTAATTATTTTTTGCCGATCAATTCTTGTTGATTGGCCCGACGGACTGTTCTAAGTTTTTTTCTTCTGTGTTTCACTAGCGAATAGCAACTAGTTTTTTTGGTCTCTTGTGTCCTTCTAATCCTAGTTAGTAACCAGGTTTTTAACTTTAGCGTTCCTTTGATTCTTCTCTACCACTAATTATAAAATCGTGCGCAAGTAATTTTTATCTAATTTAATTTCACTGCGCGGCTAAACGGATAGCAATTTTTAGCGAGGTCATTGTTGCCTTAGTTGTCTTTTGTGCTTGTTTATGCATTTCTTACTTTACCGTCCCCCCTCAGTCTCCATCTTTAGTTCCCCTCAGTCTCCATCTTCAGTTCCCCTCAGTCTCCATCTTCAGTTCCCCTCTGTCCCCATCTTCAGTTCCCCTCAGTCTCCATCTTCAGTTCCCCTCTGTCCCCATCTTCAGTTCCCCTCTGTCCCCATCTTCAGTTCCTCTCTGTTCCCATCTTCAGTTCCCCTCTGTCCCCATCTTCAGTTCCCCTTAGTCCCCATCTTCAGTTTCCTTCTGTCCCGATCTTCAGTTCCCCTCTGTCCCCATCTTCAGTTCCCCTCTGTCCCCATCTTCAGTTCCCCTTAGTCCCCATCTTCAGTTTCCTTCTGTCCCGATCTTTAGTTCCCCTCAGTCTCCATCTTCAGTTCCCCTCTGTCCCCATCTTCAGTTCCCATCAGTCCCCATCGTCAGTTCCCCTCAGTCTCCATCTTCAGTTCCCCTCTGTCCCCATCTTCAGTTCCCCTCTGTCCCCATCTTCAGTTCCCCTCTGTCCCCATCTTCAGTTCCCCTCTGTCCCCATCTTCAGTTCCCCTCTGTCCCCAACTTCAGTTCCCCTCAGTCCCCATCTTCAGTTTCCTTCTGTCCCCATCTTCAGTTCCCCTCTGTCCCCATCTTCAGTTCCCCTCTGTCCCCATCTTCAGTTCCCCTCAGTCCCCATCTTCAGTTCCCCTCCGTCCCCATCTTCAGTTCCCCTCCGTCCCCATCTTCAGTTCCCCTCCGTCCCCATCTTCAGTTCCCCTCCGTCCCCATCTTCAGTTCCCCTCTGTCCCCATCCTCAGTTCCCCTCTGTCCCCATCCTCAGTTCCCCTCTGTCCCCATCCTCAGTTCCCCTCTGTCCCCATCCTCAGTTCCCCTCTGTCCCCATCCTCAGTTCCTCTCTGTCCCCATCTTCAGTTTCCTATGCCTCTCTCGCTGTCTTTACTTTCCGCTCCCCTCATTTTCTGTCCCCGCCGCCGCTTCCGCTTCATCAATTCTTACAGGAGCGGCGGTGCATGTGAGATCAATCGAAAATGTTACTGGAGCGCCGTATTGTCTGGGGCGAGTTTCAGTAACTATGACTGCTGAGTATGCGCGTAGCTGTGACTAGGCGGAATTTTTCCCATCGGCGTGAAAAACTAGCCCGCCGGGTCCCATAATATTTTAAGCTGGCCCGGCTTACAGCGGAAGCTGGGTCCGGAGGCTCGGCTGTCACGCTATATAATAGCTAGCCATAGCTATCTGTGCTGCTAGGCGGTGCAGGCGTCTGTATCGCAGCGCATCCGGCAAGTGTTACACAGCTATATGATATTAAAGGATAGTCTTTTCGAATGCAAAATCCTGCTGAGGGTGTGTGTGGGCGGCGTCAGGCTGAAGCGGGTGTCTGTCCGCGTGTCTCTGTCAGCGCCTGGCGCTATATACTCGTGGAGACACACTAGAGAAGCGAACAAGAATAAGTCCTTTCCTTTTGCCCGGCAATTCATTGATTGATGAAAAGTGCTAAAGGCGGCCCGCGCGTCGCTACGCACCGTCGGATCCGCGCGGCCGGTACAGAAATTAATGCGCATACGTGATATATGGTAGTAATATAATAATATTCACTATGTACTTCATGCAGCTCATCCCATAGGCGCCTCATTTCATAGGATATTTTAGCTCCTTCAGATATGCTTTCTTCATGAATCCCTATTTGGCTGAAAATCCTGATGTTTCAGTTTCCTAATTCAAATCTTCAACACCCCGAAAAGCACGGAAAAGCCCTAGTTTAGAAAGCTAAGTTTTTTCATTTGTCTGAATAGCCCAGCTCTACAGGGAATTTAATGCGTTTTACTTCCCATGAAAACCAAATCATTACAAACCAGTGGAAAAATCTTGCTATTTCGTTCAATTTCCTGGAATGTCATTTCAGTTTCTTCGAAAGTCCACATACTCGTACATGTCACTTTCCATGACACTTGGGAACCCAGTTGTTTTAATTTCCTGAAAAGTCCAACTTATTTCACTTGCAATGCAGTACTTGGGTTAAATATTGTAGGATCATTATGATGGTGTACACTGATTTTAGCAATCAATCATAAATACATCCCAGTGGCCTAGGAATCTATCACGAAACTGTCAATATGGACTGTAATTCAGAAGTATTTTTAGCTTCATTAAAATAGAGGTACAAGTCATAGCTTTACTCACTCCGTCTCTTTCACTACTTCTGATCAGCTGGATATTGAAAGTGTCTGGAGTAGCTCTTGTTCTCGGAGCCGCCCCTAGCTCTATGCAAGGCGGATTAAGCTGAGGTAGGAAAAATGCTCTTCAACCAAGCGTGCTTTCTCAAACCAGTTCAGTTTGGTTGCCAGCGGGGAATCGCCAGCAATTTGCTCGTGGGAAATGCTAAAGCACGAGTAAAACTTCAGCTGCAGTCCTTCAGTTCACTCATCGCCCATAACAAGCGTTTTTCAGTTAAGTCAATAACCCCGGTTTAATAAAAAAATACCCTCCACTCAACCCGCCTCGCGTTGCTATGCCAATGACGCGACTTGAATTTCCATTGTCAAAGTTTGTCTTGAGCAAAGAATTTCTATAGTTGCGATCTTTGCTTGCTATAGCCTGCCTGCTTGGCGGGCCTTGCGCACGGGATATTACTGTGGGAATCAATCTTCAAAGGTAAAAACAGAATTCAAAATCCGAAACCCCAGGGGCGCTGTACTCCTCCTGAACAAAGAATGGACAGGCTAGAGGGGAGAATATTGGGCATGATTTAGGGCACTCTTTAGACTGATTGGTTGGACCCCGGACCATTGATACCTAAATAATGATATACTCAACATTACTATCACGCTCCTATATCGAATAATATTATGTCGAATAAGTAACGCTGGTATTATTTGAGACTAAAGTCCCAATTATCTCTCAGTCTTTTAGCATCTCTTTCAATCAGGCAGAGGAAACTCCTGGCATGTCTTACCCTATCAGTGCAAAAATTTTGCAGCCAACCGTCGCCCTCCGAGGTTAGGGGAAACGGGTGGGCCTCATGGCTATATAGAAGGCTCTCTGCCGTTGGGTGAGAGCGAAGTAATTACTGGGAAAGATTGCTTTGAAAATCTGTATATAGAGTGTCATGGAGGACAATTCTACATTGGACGACAATTCTACTTTGGATGACGTGTAAGTTAAAGGAGTTATATATATGTATTGCAAAACAAAGCTTAGAAAAGCTATATGTGAAACAATCTCAATCACTTGCGTTTCTTATGGAATCCGGGAGGCCTCATAAAATATTGACACGTGACTTTGAATCATAGATAAATTTAAATCCTATTAAGACTCAAGGGACCTACCTTGAATGATTATCAGTCGACAAGAATCTCGACATTGAATGAAAGCTAAATTTGAATCACGCAGAAACTCTATGACCTTGATTCAAGAATCAACTCTAAGCCAAAGTGAAACTCATTGAACTTGAATCCAAGCTCAATTAGGATCACGTGGAAACTGCGTTACTTTGAATCAAGGCTTAATTAGGATCACGTGGAAGCTGCGTGACCTTGAATCAAGGATCAATTAAAATCACGCGGAAATTCGCGACCTTGAATCAAGGCTCAATTAAAATCACGCGGAAATTCGCGACCTTGAATTAAGGCTCAATTAAAATCACGCGGAAAATCCGCGACCTTGAATCAAGGCTCAATTAAAATCACGCGGAAAATCCGCGACCTTGATCAAGGCTCAATTAAAATCACGCGGAAATCCGCGACCTTGAATCAAGGCTCAATTAAAATCACGCGGAAAATCCGCGACCTTGATCAAGGCTCAATTAAAATCACGCGGAAATCCGCGACCTTGAATCAAGGCTCAATTAAAATCACGCGGAAAATCCGCGACCTTGATCAAGGCTAAACCCCAGCCGCAGCTCTGAAGCTCCGCATGCTATCATGGAAAGCGCAGAGTTGGCAACAACTCGAGATTCGAATTCAATTGAATTTTCGATTCCATCGACCCTACCCCCCAGGCTGGCTGCTAATCCCGATAGGATCTGCATTAATCCGCTTCACAGCAGCTGATTCATGCAGCCGCGCCGAAGTCCGAATGCATCGCTAAATATAGTTCATACCTTCCGCCTGCCCGCCTTCATCTTCCGATATCTTATCCCGGATATGCGGTGCTTCCTCAGCAAAAGGATGAGCGTCACAGATTTTCAGATTGAATATTCAAATCCTCTGTGTGTGTTTGTTTTTTCTCAGGACGACATTGCAACCAAATTAGCCCGGAGGCTGCTGAGTTCAAATAAAAGCGGGGATCTCATTCTGGCCCGTGAAATTTATTTTCTGAAGAAAAGAAACCGCAATCCATCCGTTTGATTGATTTGACAAACGAATAGAAAATTGTTGCCGATTGAAAATCAGGACTGATTCTATCATTGAGACCCTAAACTAACAAACTTGAAAAAGAATGCTCAAAGGGCCTGTAAAATGAAAAGGCACTTGGAGATTCTTTGGCTGGCAAATGATTGCCCTGTTTGGGATCTGACAAGCTCGAGGACTTTAATTAGCGGCATTTCCTCCCAGTTGCTTGCAATCAAAGTCTGGCCTTTGATTTGTCTCCAGCTTTTTGAGGCAGACCTGTGATCATGCAGCTTCCGTCATCTGCTTAGAAGAGAGTCTCTCAGTCTTGAATAACGCATGCTTTCTGCTTGCTTAGAGCAGATAAAGAAAGATAAATATAGAAAGCACGAAGTTGAAAATTTTTTAAGGAATTTTTTAACGAACTGATCCAGCTATTAAGCATTCCGTTAAGACAAGCAGCTCTCTAAAACGCTGCAAGATTGAAAATCTGTAATCTTGAAAAGCTGCAATCTCTTCAGAAGCTGCAATCTCTTCAGAAGCTACAATCTCTTCAGAAGCTGCAATCTCTTCAGAAGCTGCAATCTCTTCAGAAGCTGCAATCTCTTCAGAAGCTGCAATCTCTTCAGAAGCTGCAATCTCTTCAGAAGCTGCAATCTCTTCAGAAGCTGCAATCTCTTCAGAAGCTGCAATCTCTTCAGAAGCTGCAATCTCTTCAGAAGCTGCAATCTCTTCAGAAGCTACAATCTCTTCAGAAGCTGCAATCTCTTCAGAAGCTGCAATCTCTTCAGAAGCTGCAATCTCTTCAGAAGCTGCAATCTTGAGAAGCTGCAGTCTTGAGAAGCTGCAATCTTGAGAATCTGCAATCTTGAGAAGCTGCAATCTGGAGAAGCTGAAATCTTGAGAAGTTGCAATCTGGAGAAGCTGCAATCTTGAGAAGCTGCAATCTGGAGAAGCTGAAATCTTGAGAAGTTGCAATCTGGAGAAGCTGCAATCTGGAGAAGCTGCAATCTTGAGCAGCTGCAGTCTTGAGAAGCTGAAATCTTGAGAAGCTGCAGTCTTGAGAAGCTGCAATCTTGAGAAGCTGCAATCTTGAGAAGCTGCAATCTTGAGAAGCTGCAATCTTGAGAAGCTGCAATCTTGAGAAGCTGCAATCTTGAGAAGCTGCAATCTTGAGAAGCTGCAATCTTGAGAAGCTGCAATCTTGAGAAGCTGCAATCTTGAGAAGTTGCAATCTCTTGAGAAGCTGCCAATTCGAGTAGTTTCAGTCTTCAGAAGCGAAACTTTTGAAGTTACAGTTTTTAGACAGCTTTGAGGACTTGAGAAAGCCAGCAGGATATTCTTAGGGTTTTCAATCAGAAGAGTATTCAAGTCTTTAATTTTTTTGCGTCTTACGTCTTTATTAGCGAAGGCAACGCCTTTCGGATATTACTGAGAGTTTTTTTCCCAAGAAAATGCTCAAGGAACACGAAAATATAATAAGACATTTTGATTAGTTATAGTTCTTTCGTCTGCATTTTGTACTGTAAATCTCACTGTGCACTGTTTTAAGGATTATTTAAAAATCTATGGGTTAAACTAACAAGGGAAAATTTTCCCTGTTAATCTAAACTAGTTTCCGATCCCTAGATTAATCTTTTTCAAACGTTCTCAACTCGTAATTACTGTCAGGCTACTCAATCGGCGTCAAAATTTTTTATAGATTTCTAATCTCTACCGGAGTCGGATGCTTATCAGAATCTATTCTCACACGCGACTCTCATTCTAACCCACATCTAATCTCACATGCAATCTTATTCTAAAATGTATCTTATCTCATATATAGCCTAATTCCAGTGGATATCTAATATCACACCAATATTATTCTAATAGATATCTAATTTGACATGAAATCTCATTCTTTTAGATATCTAATCTCATATGCAACCTCATTCTAATAGATATCTCATCTGATGTGTAATCTCACTCTAATCGATATCTAATCTCCCATACAACCTCATTCCAATCGATATCTAATCTCCCATACAGCCTCATTCGATATCTAATCTCCCATATAGCCTCATTCGATATCTAATCTCCCATACAGCCTCATTCGATATCTAATCTCCCATATAGCCTCATTCGATATCTAATCTCCCATGCAGCCTCATTCGATATCTAATCTCCCATATAGCCTCATTCGATATCTAATCTCCCATACAGCCTCATTCGATATCTAATCTCCCATATAGCCTCATTCGATATCTAATCTCCCATACAGCCTCATTCGATATCTAATCTCCCATATAGCCTCATTCGATATCTAATCTCCCATACAGCCTCATTCGATATCTAATCTCCCATACAGCCTCATTCGATATATAATCTCAAAAGCAGCCTCATTCGATATCTAATCTCAAAAGCAGCCTCATTCTAATCGATATCTAGTCTCTCATGCAGTCAGATTCTAACTAAGTCTAATCTCACATCTAATCTCACTCCAATCGTATTATTCAACAGCGCCTCGGCCAAGTTCGGCCTGGAAGCCATCCTGCCCGGCTTCGTCGGCCTGGAGATCACCCTGGCCGGCCTGATCGCTCTGTTCGGCATCGCCGGCAACATCCTCACCATCCTGGTGCTCCGCGTGCCCAACCTGCGCAAGACCAGCACGGCGTTCTACTTCGCCGCACTCGCCTCGGTGGACATTCTAGTGCTGCTGATTGGCCCGACTGTCAAGGCCATCTCCGCGGCCGTGTTCGAGTCGGATCGGCACATCCGCGATGTTGGCAGCGTCGCCTGCAAGCTGGTGCTCTATCTGAACTATTCGTCGTCGCAGATTAGCGCCTGGGTGCTGGTAGCCGTCACCATTGACAGAGCCATCTGGGTGCTGCTGCCGTTCAAGGCGCGGCAGGTCTGCACGGTTCGGCGGGCCGCTCTTGTGGTGGCCGCCATCTGCGGTCTGGTCTGCTGCATCAACTCGCAGGTGAGCGTCAGGCTGCCCGCTTGCTGTTGAATGCGCACCGCTGCCTCAGTGCCCTTTGTCTTGTATGTAACTCGGTATTGCTGCCTCCTTACTGATTAATTGTGTAACCCTCCTTATCTCGAGTCTGTAAGTTGCCTCCTTATCTTGAGTCTGTAACTCGCCTCCTTCATCTTGAATCTGTAAGTTGCCTCCTTCATCTTGAGTCTGTAAGTTGCCTCCTTATCTCGAGTCTGTAACTCGCCTCCTTCATCTTGAGTCTGTAAGTTGCCTCCTTCATCTTGAGTCTGTAACTCGCCTCCTTCATCTTGAGTCTGTAAGTTGCCTCCTTCATCTTGAGTCTGTAAGTTGCCTCCTTCATCTTGAGTCTGTAAGTTGCCTCCTTCATCTTGAGTCTGTAAGTTCGCCTCCTTCATCTTGAGTCTGTAAGTTGCCTCCTTCATCTTGAGTCTGTAAGTTGCCTCCTTCATCTTGAGTCTGTAAGTTGCCTCCTTCATCTTGAGTCTGTAAGTTGCCTCCTTCATCTTGAGTCTGTAACTCGCCTCCTTAATCTTGAGTCTGTAAGTTGCCTCCTTCATCTTGAGTCTGTAACTCGCCTCCTTCATCTTGAGTCTATAACTCGCCTCCCTGATCTTGAGTCTGTAACTCGCCTCCCTGATCTTGAGTCTGTAACATAGCTTCTCAGTTGGGATTCTCAAACCTCCCTTCCTCTTCCGCATCTATGCATCCCAGTTGCCTGAGTCCACAGCTCACCCTGCCTTACTTCTTCATGTTTCCATAGCTATCACATTTTCGCTTGAATACTTCGTCATGCAGGTACGAAATGTTGTCAGGGTAAACTAACCTGGCTATTTATACAGCAGTGTGGCAGTAAAACAGACGGCAAACATTTAAAAGAATGCACGACTTGAATAAGAAAGAAAAGTATGCAATTTTGCTCCCCAGTGAAATTCTATATTTAGTTATCAAACAATGGCTTCTTAGGCAGTTCGTAGATGCGAGCAGCTCTATAATCCTCCTAAAGGAAATTCTGTATCAGTTTTCCTTCTTTCGTCATACCTAGCGTTAGCAAAGCTTAACAACAAACTCCTAACTGCAAGAATGATGCCGTATTTCAGTGAATCACTGGCTGCAGGAAATGCGCTTTGTGAAACTGACACCGGTTAATCCTTATACAGCACTAACCTTTTGTGTAGCTCCCTTTAGACCTGAGACAGAAGCAAATGCGTTGGGGATTCGTTTAACTGTCCCTCCACCTCCCTGAGTGACGAAGGGAGGAGAAGCTCTCAAATAAGTCACCCGCTGGGTCTTCTTTCCCTCCCTGGCAATGCCACGCCAGCGGGGTAGGGGGGGGCTACAGGCCGGACTCAAAAGTGGGCAAACTCCCATCATAAATTATTAATTAGAAAAGGTACGGACGTTTCTGTCTGTCTTTCTGTCTTTCCAAATCCAATAGAAAAGTCTGCGCTCAAAATGCAAGCAGCAGAAAATTGAGAATTTTCGTCTCTAGTTTTGAAGTACCATCGGCAAAAACTTCTTGATGTCATGCCTTGGTGGGAGGGGCTGTTCAGTACGGCGAGCCCAAATAGCTGGGTTATTAGCTATGCTGCCTATAAAAGTTTTTGGTGCCTTCGGCCTGAAAATTAGAAAACTCCTGAATTTTTTCCTCTCCAAGCCAGGAGAACTCGTAGCGGCCCGTTCCACAAGATTCAAGAAGCACCAATAAAATGCCCTCGAAGTTATATTTGCTAAAGAATTAATTGACCCAAAAGGTATCGTGAGAATCGCCCACAGTAAGAATCGCTTATCATCCTGAGAATCACCCATCCGTGAATCACCCATCCTGAGAATCACCCATCCTGAGAATCAACCATCTCAAGAGTCCCCAATCATAAGAATCACCCTCCCGAGAATCAACCATCCCGAGAATCCCCAATCCTAATAATCACTCATCCCGAGAATCACCCATCCCGAGAATCACCCATCCCGAGAATCACCCATCCCGAGAATCACCCATCGCGAGAATCACCCATCCCGAAAATCGTACATTCCGAGAATCAACCATCCCGAGAATCCCCAATCCTAATAATCACCCATCCCGAGAATCACTCATCCCGAGAATCACTCATCCCGAGAATCACTCATCCCGAGAATCACTCATCCCGAGAATCACCCATCCCGAGAATCACTCATCCCGAGAATCACTCATCCCGAGAATCACTCATCCCGAGAATCACTCATCCCGAGAATCACTCATCCCGAGAATCACCCATTCTGAGAATAGCCTATCCTAAGAATCACCAAACCAGATTAGGCGATCTCATGGATCTCATGTACCACTCACACACACATGGGCGCCCAGGTGATGCTCAACGCCAACGTGATCAACCGGTCCTCGAAGAACGTGACGTTGTGCCACCTGCACGATCCGATCATGAAGCACGCGTACGTGACCTACGTTGACCCGGGCCTGGTCACGGTCGGCCCGTTCCTGATCATGCTGGCCGCCAACCTGCTGATTGTGCGCAAACTCCGCCAAGTGCGCGCCCGTCGGGAGACCAGCCTCAACAAGCAGCGCCGGGCCGACACGGGGCGCAACCTCACCAAGATGTTGCTGTGCACGAATTTCTTCTATCTGTTCTCCTCGCTGCCCTACCTGCTGCTCATGCTGCTGTTGAAGGAGAAGCGCAACGAGATTATTGGCCGGCCGGTTCTGCTCAACATTGTCTACCTAATCCAGGTGCTGTGCTATTCGATGTTCAACCTGAACTACGCCATCCACTTCCTGCTCTACTGCTTGGCCGGCCCGGCTTTCAAAGCCGAGGCTTTTCGAATTCTCGGCGTCCGACGGGGTGCCAACGCCAGCCGGAGCGCGGCCGAGAGCGCAGTAGGCGTTGGCGGCGCCAGCAGGAGTTGCGCGACGAGGGCGGGCGGCTGCGGCGGCGACATTACGAGCCCGTCGTACCTACTGGGCGGCGAGGAGGCCAGCTGCATTCAGTTTCAGCCGGGACAGCAGAAGCAGCATGATGAGGCGGAGGATAATTCAGCTTCCGCACTGGACGGTACAGCTGGATCCGGCCGGCAGCCGGAACCGGAAGAGATGGAACTGCTGCCCATAACTTCGGCTGCCGATAAGGGCGGCAGGCAGTGAGCAATTAAACTTTGCTTTATTGGGTGATCGCTTCTTAGCTGTGACACACTAAAAAACGATTTTGCTTGTTTTCAATCTAGTTTTTTGTACCAGATTGCGTGTCTATCTGCGTGGAACCTTTTTTAACAGATAATTTCGTCATTTCCTAGCAGATAAAATTAATCTCGATCGACAGAATCCAATTTGGCTTTCTCACGTCCTTTCAGCTTGATGCCATGCAACTAATAAGGAATAGTCAATAGTTTGGATTTGCTCCTTCAGTACTAGTGAGTTAATGACTCGCTTGTGTACATTGGCTTTTGCTGGGGAAGAAAATTTGTACATTAGTTTCTCTGCGGTTCTGGCTCCTGTGCAGCGAGTACATTGGCTAGTCTACAATCAGTTCTATAAAAAGTCTCTGCCCTTACCCTAGTGAGAAACTAATGTACATATGCTCTTTGGGAATGTACATCAACAAGTCATTAATTTAAATTGTTTCAAATTTTGTCATTTCAAACAACCAAATGCTGTATTTTCAGTTTTCATTTATCAAAAATTCAAATTAAAATGTTTTTATGCATAATTTTACCAAAAAACAACTTAACATGTCAATTAATTAATTTGCAAGCTGTACTGCCCAAAAAATCCGCGCATGAAGCGTAAAAAAGCCATCTCAATCAATTTGTGGAAAGTTATTTTTCATTTTTAGAAAATAAAGTTATTTCTAAAAATACATTAGAAATTACAGGTTATTTTTCACTGATCTAAACGAATATATACTGGGCCGCACTTTCTCCCATTCAGGATATCAATTTTTTAGCATTAAATTTGCTACTTGGGCTAACAGCCCCAAAAAATAGTCACACAACTAAACGTAAGCTAATTAACCTCCACACTTTATTGCCCGGGGCATTTTGCGACTTGACAGCCTGACGGGCGCCAATAAATTTCT
This sequence comes from Macrostomum cliftonense, assembly GCA_950096795.1. Classification (NCBI taxonomy): domain Eukaryota; kingdom Metazoa; phylum Platyhelminthes; family Macrostomidae; genus Macrostomum; species Macrostomum cliftonense. The sequence goes on from CATNEM010000227.1 coordinate 223,297, forward strand.
AATTTATAAATGGCCATTGTGAGAGCTGCCTGCTAGGCTCTATAGCCCGATGCCATCTGGCTAATTGGACCATTTTGAGGCCATTGTACGTCCACACTAAACGTTATAATACCCGAAACAGCTTGGAATAACATTTACCTGGTGCATTACCGGTTTCAAGTTGAATTGGATTTCCAAGAAATAGGGATATTCGTGAGGAGGGGCGATTTATGAGCCACGCGTTCTTCCAAAGTTCTTTGCGCAGTTTAGACAGACTAAAAAGATTCTTCCCATCATAAACAACTGATGGGATAACTTGCTTTTATCAAAGACTGTATGGATTCTTCTACAGTATCTCAAACTCAAGGCCTTTTTTCCTCGTCTATCACACATTTTAGGTATTCATTATTAATACTCGTAATAACGGGAAGAATCACTTCCTGGTGTGCAATTGCTAGAGGGAAATCTATTCAGTAGCAGTGTTTCTTGGCAGTGGGATTCTGTAAGAAAAAATTCAGTTTGACACTAGAAAAGATTTTTAATGTTTAATTGATCTCGTACGACTAGAATCATCTTGATTCCCCTGATCACTCACAGAATAGCTCGTATACCATAATCAGATTCGGAATCGCTACATGACTGACATTATGATAGTTATTCCTAAATACGCGACCTACATTTTTCGCCCAGTCGTTTCCTACTTGATTACAAAGCGATGCTTTCATACTAATTGAGGCCCGCCAGCCCGAAATGCCAGCATGCGATATCATTTCTTCTGCTCTTGTGCGTCAAATTGACGCGCAGAACTTCTGACATTTTCTGCTTTCTGATAGCGGGCGCAGGCGGTGCAGTGGCGACTGGCGAACGAAGATTAATTCGGACCCGTCACGACGGCAGGCAGTCTAAACGTTTATCCTCTGCGGGCGAGGAGTTAATCGGCAATCAGTTTAATCCGCGCGTCTGCGAATGTCCGGCTGCACGGGGCCGCAGAGAATTCGCTCTTTTTTAATCTTATTTTCTGCAATTTGACTGGCCAGTTCGTTCGCGCAGATTTTTGCCACACGGGGGGAAAGGTGGGGGGGGCCGGCGGACCAAAGCGACGCCAGCCGGCCTGCTTGCTGGTTGCTGGGCAAAGTCACAAAACAACATCGAGATTTTTTTCCAACGGCCCTGTTTTTTTCTTCTAAAGCTCCCGTTTTGGTCTTCCGTTTCAGCTGGCAAGAGTTCCGCAATAGCCGTGTCCCTTTTTGCCTGGCCGCGGGGGGATTTTAGTTCGGACAGGTTTATCCAAACTGCAGGCGGACATTTCGAACTTGAGGGGCTGGCCTGGTCAAGCAAGCAGCAGAAGCTAATGGAGAGGCCAATGTGATCTATGAGCGCTGGTCAAATGGTAAACCAAGTTTTGAAAAAAAGCGGATAACCTAATAATATTGACCAAACTACTGGCGTTTATAGAGCCAATTGGAGAAAAGACTGTTGCTGACTGAGTCAAGGACTCAATAGAAGAGACACATTGAAGCTGAGCAGGTTGTGCAGTCGAGCAAGTAGCTCGTATAAACAGTGAAAGACGTGGTGAGGAATGGTGGTTGTGTCTTGCCAGCATTGGAGAGTCTGAGCACTTGCGTATGGAAACGCAGCAAGACGAAGTGCTTCTCCCCAGTCACATGAGTAAAACCTCCAGCGGTATAAGATGACAGATGCCAGGCATAGCTACCTCTATAGTGCTAATGCTCCGATGAAACTCGGCTCCACCTAGTTCGCTTGATGAAGCGAGAATATCATATCCTCTCTGCTGAGCTGAGCAGACTGATAGCTGAGGCAATACTCACCACTGAAATCCGCGAGAAAAAATATCCTGAGACTGAATAGAGAAGATTTTTTAGAAACACGCAACTTGTTCGTCGTTCTTTACCGAGTAGTCAATCTGAAAGAGACATACAGAAGCTTTCATAATAGAATTGGAATTTCGGAAGAGTATAAGAAATGAGAGAATCCGTACGTACAGCATCGGCAGTTCTATAACACTTAGCTATTAAATTGGGTAGATACAAGCCGACCCACCATATAACTCGTAACTGTGAGGAAACCTATATTATGCAGCAATCTGGCAATTTCACCAGCAAAAGTACATAAATTCATTAAGGGCTTCACGAGTGGCTTCAGGTGCAAATCAGTCAAGAAATTCTGCTTGTTCCAATTTCTCTCGAATCCAATTGTGCGGATTCCAGACATCAAAAAAGGGAGTTATAAACTGAAAAAGAAAGAGGCACCGAAGGAAGCGAAGCAAAAATAAGCGAAACAACGTAACTGATAGAGACTGTTTGATCAGGTTTCCTTTACGAAAGAAGGATTAAGTCTTCGGATTGACTTTCTCTTGAGACAGGCCACGAGATAAAGCTTTAAGAGGATTAAAAGTTAATGAGAGACACCGGCAAGTCTAGAAATCTCATTCCCATCTTTTTTAATACCGAGTTGTACACGCAAAAACCCTCGGCGGTACGTTGATCCCAGACTAGAACTAATAGGGTGATAATCGACAGTCTTATGCATCAATTTTATGGCATTCCAACCGACTTCTCATTGAGATTAGTTCGGAAGGCCGTAAATTCTCGCGTTAACTTATCGTCTGTTAATCTTAGGCAGAATTATGGAGGCTAGAAATATGACTCGGGTGTTATGCGCCAGTCTTAGTCAGACTTATAGGGGAATAGATTGCTAGACTCGAAGAAGCGACCTGAAATGTCATCAAAAGTACTTTGCACGCTTCCGTGGAGCGTTGGCGCTGCTCTGTAATTTTTTTCAGGAATTGAGAGTGTGGGATGAGGATGTGAGATGCTGGCAGCTCCAGAATTAGGATCTGGGATGGTGGCAGCTACAGGATGAGGGTCTGGGAGGATGGCAGCTCCAGGATGAGGATCTGGGATGGTGGCAGCTTGCTCCAGGATGAGGATCTGAGTTGCTGGCAGCTCCAGAATAAGGATATGGAATAGTGGCAGCTACAGGATGAGGATATATGGGATGATTGCAGCTCCAGGATAAGGATCTGCGATGGTGGCAGCTACAGGATGAGGATCTGGGAGGGTGGCAGCTTGCTCCAGGATGAAGATCTGGGATGTATCTATCTATCTATCTATCTATCTATCTTTCTATCTATCTATCTATCTGTCTTTCTATCTATCTATCTATCTATCTTTCTATCTATCTATCTATCTATCTGTCTTTCTATCTATCTATCTATCTATCTATCTTTCTATCTATCTATCTATCTATCTATCTATCTATCTATCTATCTATCTATCTTTCTATCTATCTATCTGTCTTTCTATCTATCTATCTATCTATCTATCTATCTATCTATCTATCTATCTATCTGTCTTTCTATCTATCTATCTATCTATCTATCTTTCTATCTATCTATCTATCTATCTATCTATCTATCTATCTATCTATCTATCTATCTATCTATCTATCTATCTATCTATCTATCTATCTATCTGTCTTTCTATCTATCTATCTATCTATCTATCTATCTTTCTATCTATCTATTTAGTGGCAGCTCCAGGATGAGGATCTGGGAGGTTGACGGCCCCAGTCTGAGTATCTGAGAGGATGGCGGCTCCAGTCTAAAGATCTGAGGCGATGATTTTCAGAAACCCACTTTGCGAATCAGAACATCTAATAGGCGGCAGAAGGCTGCAGGAAGTCTGGTGGAATCACGGATGCAGGCCAGCACTATGATATTTATACCAGATCCAATCGCTGAAAAATTCACCAACGATTTCATTTTTACCGATATTTACTTGCATATAACCCGCGAAATTAGTTGCCTTTGCCAATTAGTACGAGTTTTTCTCCATTCTAAGGCGAAGACCAAAAAGACATCGTCTGCAGTTTTAGACTACTTGTCGGATCCTAGCACGCCGAGGCAAGAAAATGAAGAATCACGTGGCGCGCACCTTTCCAATCAGGATATTTGGCGGCCTCAGCCACTTTGTTTACCAATAGAACCGCCTTGCTTTAATTGCATTCCAGCTGCGAGAAATTGCTTCGAGCTTCCTAAGGCTGCGAGTCAAGAGCAAGACTTGGGACTTAGAACTGGAAGTCTGGAAGTTCTTCTGGCTTGCGCGCAAACAGCCTTTTTTCCTACTCCGTTAAGGCAAGAAAATTATCCGGCCGAGAGAAAAAAAGCGCGAATTGCCCAAAAGCAGGCAGCACCAAACAAGGCTTGTATTATTATTGTAGATAAAAAGTAACAATAGCTACTTTTTGGCATAAAAATTTCCTGGGGGAAAAGCGCAAAAACAGAAGCTGGATTAACGAAGTACCTAAAAGCAGCAAAATAGAACGGAGAAAAAAATCTTGCATATTAAAACAAGCAGAAATGCTTCAACTTAAAATTGCTTGCTCAAAAAATCTTCCTAAAAAAAGACACGAAAAAGCAAAAACACCACAGGGAGCAGCCAAACGAAAGCAATAACTAACGGACTAAAACGTAACAATAATTAATTATAAAATTGAAACAAAAGTAAAAGCCGCTGCAACCCATTCCGACAGATTAGGGAAGCCAATCAAGGCCGGAAGCTGTAGTCGAATAGCGAGGGCGACTCGCCAATGTCGGGTCCCGTAACTGACGTCACCACATCAGGCTGCTGCTGGCTCTCTTCGATTTGGTCATTCAGCAGCTGAAAGGAAGGGGGGAAGAGTGACTCTCTTGGATGTTTGGTGATTGTCTCAGCCTTCTTAGGGATATTTCGGGGCAATATAAAAGCGATTCTCTGCTGTTGAAGCCTCATTTTTGAGGCGGGTCTCTTAAAAGATCAGCGCTTAATCGATCTTTCAAAACTCAAATTAACGCAACAAAGACAATTATTGAAATCCCCACACACACAAGGAAACGATCTTATAAGTTGCAAAAAGAGCTGACTGCTCCTAATCTATAGCAGCCGCAGTACAGCACACTGTTGCTATGGGGTGAGACGGGTCAGAATCGTTAGCAATAAATAAAACCGAAAAAAACGGAAGCCGGGGGGGGGACGATTCGGGGCAGCTGCGCATGCAGCATAGGAATTCAAGCATGAGGCTGAGGAAGGAAGCCTGTGCGAGCCTCATCCGCCTCAGCTATCCGCATTGGTAAGCAGCGGGACAGAGAAGGAAGACTAACAAAAAATGGAAATCAACTGAAGCTTAAGCTTCACAGACGCTCAGCAAGAAACAAAATACTTTTTTTGCTCAAAGAGAGATTGGGAGAAAGAAAAAAGAGAGACGCTCGCGGGGGTCTGAAACCGATCCGGAGTGTGGGAAAATCCAGGCGATAAAAGATTCCACAGCCTTTTAACTAAAAGTTCGCTCACAGACGCTGATAAAGTGCCCGTCTGACATTGTTTGTGCCAGACGAAATTAATAGATTGGAGAGACAGTGGGATAAAATCTTGCACTTAATGAAGCAATCAATCTGGACTAGTGAGACGCGTCAGCTGTTGCCATTTGAGCAAGCCAATGAATCTTCGAGACCGAGAAAATCTTTTTTTGTCTCGGTTTCGGTTAAGCAAGTGGTTTCAGCTTTCAAATTCATTTGATCGGAATATAGCATGGACTGAGTGAGTGGCTGAGGGTCTGCAGCTCAGCCTGACTGTGGCTGAGGGTCTGCAGCTCAGCCTGACTGTGGCTGAGGGTCTGCAGCTCAGCCTGACTGTGGCTGAGGGTCTGCAGCTCAGCCTGACTGAGTGGCTGAGGGTCTGCAGCTCAGCTTGACTGAGTGGCTGAGGGTCTGCAGCTCAGCCTGAGTGAGTGGCTGAGGGTCTGCAGCTCAGCCTGACTGAGGGTTTGCAGCTCAGCTTGACTGAGTGGCTGAGGGTCTGCAGCTCAGCTTGACTGTGGCTGAGGGTCTGCAGCTCAGCCTGACTGTGGCTGAGGGTCTGCAGCTCAGCCTGACTGTGGCTGAGGGTCTGCAGCTCAGCCTGACTGTGGCTGAGGGTCTGCAGCTCAGCCTGACTGTGGCTGAGGGTCTGCAGCTCAGCTTGACTGAGTGGCTGAGGGTCTGCAGCTCAGCTTGACTGAGTGGCTGAGGGTCTGCAGCTCAGCCTGACTGAGGGTCTGCAGCTCAGCCTGACTGAGTGGCTGAGGGTCTGCAGCTCAGCCTGACTGAGGGTCTGCAGCTCAGCCTGACTGAGTGGCTGAGGGTCTGCAGCTCAGCCTGACTGAGGGTCTGCAGCTCAGCCTGACTGAGTGGCTGAGGGTCTGCAGCTCAGCCTGACTGAGGGTCTGCAGCTCAGCCTGACTGAGTGGCTGAGGGTCTGCAGCTCAGCCTGACTGAGGGTCTGCAGCTCAGCCTGAGTGAGTGGCTGAGGGTCTGCAGCTCAGCCTGACTGAGGGTCTGCAGCTCAGCCTGAGTGAGTGGCTGAGGGTCTGCAGCTCAGCCTGACTGAGTGGCTGAGGGTCTGCAGCTCAGCCTGACTGAGGGTCTGCAGCTCAGCCTGAGTGAGTGGCTGAGGGTCTGCAGCTCAGCCTGACTGAGGGTCTGCAGCTCAGCCTGAGTGAGTGGCTGAGGGTCTGCAGCTCAGCCTGACTGAGTGGCAGAGGGTCTGCAGCTCAGCCTGACTGAGTGGCTGAGGGTCTGCAGCTCAGCCTGACTGAGTGGCTGAGGGTCTGCAGCTCAGCCTGAGTAGAGGCTGTGTTTTTCATTTTTTTAAATTCTGGAAGCGCTTCCAGAAGGAACAATGCAAACAAATAGTTACAAAACCAACAAGCCTACCAAAAGAACCGTATTTAAATTCTGAGCAAAGGAAAAATCATCCCAGCCAAATAGCATCGCATTTTTTGAATAGGCAAGGCCAGTAAACCAGAGGAGGTACTGATGACGAAAAGCAAATTCTCGCCTAGCTAGCACTTATGGCTGGCACTTAGACGCAGGGGGGGGAGGGGGAACAAATTGGCTGACAACCACCGCTTCAGCCATAGAGTTGCAGACGTTTGCGGCGGCAGGGACAATTTTTATTACGAGCCTTGTAGAACACGGGCTTGGAAGGGGCAGGAAAGCAGCGAGGCGTTGCAGCGGAGTGGCCTCCCCTACCCCCTAGCTGGGGGCGGCGGCAATCTAAATGCCCAAATTGCTTACACTGGTCAGGCCTCAAGGGAGAGCAGGCAATAAGCCAGTTGCGCCAGTTAGATATCCCCCTCAAACCTAGTTGTGAAGATGCTCCCAAACACACTTGACTAGATTTGCGGCGGACACAGTCAATTCCGCAGCCGGTTTGCGCATGAATGCTCAGAATTAGAAAATATGATCATAATTCGTAAGTGCCTGGCCAGCTTCAAGCATCTTGGCTTTTAAGTGCCGGTCAGCCAAGACTTGAGGGCTTTTTATGTCAGTTTTTTACAACAAGTGACAGGTCTGCTAAGGCAGAAAGGATATCAAGGACACTATGTTGAAGCCAGGGTTAGTACAAAGTTAATTTGACAGAACCACGTTTGACAAAACTGTAAATAAGATATTTACAGTTTGATGTATTTGCTCTGAATCAAACCAACAGACTCACTACAGCATCAGCATCTCAAGAGTACAGAGTGCTCAGACAGATCTCAATCAAACCAAAAGACTCACTACAGCATCAGCACCTCAAGAGTGCAGAGTGCTCAGACAGATCTCAATCAAACCAACAGACTCACTACAGCATCAGCATCTCAAGAGTACAGAGTGCTCAGACAGATCTCAATCAAACCAACAGACTCACTACAGCATCAGCATCTCAAGAGTGCAGAGTGCTCAGACAGATCTCAATCAAACCAAAAGACTCACTACAGCATCAGCATCTCAAGAGTGCAGAGTGCTCAGACAGATCTCAATCAAACCAAAAGACTCACTACAGCATCAGCATCTCAAGAGTACAGAGTGCTCAGACAGATCTCAATCAAACCAAAAGACTCACTACAGCATCAGCATCTCAAGAGTGCAGAGTGCTCAGACAGATCTCAATCAAACCAACAGACTCACTACAGCATCAGCATCTCAAGAGTACAGAGTGCTCAGACAGATCTCAATCAAATTAAGGGTATAGTGGCTATTTAAAAAACTAGAGACTTAAGAAGTCAAAGTGCAAAAAGTACAAAGATGACAGTGCAAGCACGATCATCAGTCTCATTAGCCCGTCCAGACACATTATTATTTTCGCACTTGTCGCAGCCGAAGCCTCGAGAGAGTTTACTTAAAGGGCTTCCTTGGGCTCAGACACTCGATTAGAAGCAGAGAATTTAATGCGAAGCCACACACTTACTGATCGTGTGGACACATTTTTGGCTTAATAATTTCTCCTTTTCTAAGGGATCAAAGAGAAAAAGAAGAGTGGGCAGGATAAAATAGCCTGGCAGCAAAATAGTTAATTAAATTTCGAATCGGGTGGGTGGCTCCTGCCCTATGCAGCCTGACTAAGCAATACCCAACGTTAATTAATAAACTAAACGTTAAAAGTGCACAGTCAACAAACAAACAAAGTGAATTTAGTATGTTCAGGCAAGCTTAAACTTCCTACCTCGGACAGGGCGTCTCGAATAGTTGGCGTCTTACGACGCACGCGAACGTTTGATTTACGCTGCGGAGTCTGCGGAGCCGCAACCTGCTGCTGCTGCTGCTGCTGCGGCGGCGGCTGAGCTGAGCGACGTTCAACCGCTGGCTGAAGGTTGGTTTCTGAAGTATTGATAAAAATTGCTGCATGATTGGCGCCATAGTTGACAGAATATGAGACCAATTTTGCTGCAGGAAATTTTAAAGCACTATGGAAGATATACTGGGGTCACCACTGCGAAGGGTGGAAACAAAGACGGGAAGCAAAGATTGTAGAGAGTGAAACAAAGACTATAGAAAAAGAGAGCATAGTAAAAAACACACTATGGAGACGATTGAAGATGAAACAAAGACCGCGAAAAAAGACCATAGAAGGTGTAAAGACACAAATTTGGAAGGAGATAAGGTTAAAAATTAAAAAACAAATACATAAGGCAAAAACAAAGACAAGAAGGCGAGGGTTGGAGATGACAAAACAAAGACAAGAAGGCGAGGGTTGGAGATGACAAAACAAAGACAAGAAGCGAAGGTTGGAGATGACAAAACAAAGACAAGAAGCAAAGGTTGGAGATGACAAAACAAAGACAAGAAGCGAAGGTTGGAGATGACAAAATAAAGACAAGAAGGCGAGGGTTGGAGATGACAAAACAAAGACAAGAAGGCGAAGATTTGAGATAAAAAACATACAAGAAGGCGAGGGTTGGAGATGACAAAACAAAGACAAGAAGGCGAGGGTTGGAGATGACAAAACAAAGACAAGAAGGCGAGGGTTGGAGATGACAAAACAAAGACAAGAAGGCGAAGGTTGGAGATGACAAAACAAAGACAAGAAGGCGAGGGTTGGAGATGACAAAACAAAGACAAGAAGGCGATGGATTGAGATGACAAAACAAAGACAAGAAGGCGATGGATTGAGATGACAAAACAAAGACAAGAAGGCGATGGATTGAGATGACAAAACAAAGACAAGAAGGCGATGGATTGAGATGACAAAACAAAGACAAGAAGGCGATGGATTGAGATGACAAAACAAAGACAAGAAGGCGATGGATTGAGATGACAAAACAAAGACAAGAAGGCGATGGATTGAGATGACAAAACAAAGACAAGAAGGCGATGGATTGAGATGACAAAACAAAGACAAGAAGGCGATGGATTGAGATGACAAAACAAAGACAAGAAGCGAAGTTTAGAGATTGGTGAAAGACAGGGAGATGAAAAAAACAAGAGAGAAATACAAAAAAGCATTTTGAATACGAACTTATCCTATATAATAGCTTAAAATAAATATAGAAGATAAAAAAATTTTCCAATTCCGCCCCGTGCAATCAAGCACTTAGAAGTTAGCGGACCACACACACACACACACACACACACACACACACAGACACGCAGCCAGCAAGTTTCTAGGGAACCGATCATGATATATGGCTGCAGAGTTTATAAAAAAATCACCCAATGCCAAGGTAAATACCCAACCCAATTGACTTACCATCATCGCCGCACAGTTCAAACACAGTACTCTGTTGAGTTGAAGCCGCTGAATTTAACTGCACAGCGACCATCTGGTTTAGCACTGAAAAATATGCCATAAAATGTATTTATTTTTATACAGTAAGATGGGGACTCGTAACAGCTAAACAACTCACGCTGGTCCAACTTGGCAGTGATAGCCGCCAAACTGTGCGCCTGCTGCGCTTCCATAGCCTGAAATCTGCCAACCATAAAGTCCCACAAATCTTGCACTGTTGCCTCGCCTAATTGAAGCAAACTGGCCGGTTGAATTGGCGGCTGACTGCTGTAGCGGGACCAGCCGTTTGTATTGCCATTGTTTTTATTTTTGTTGTTGCCGAACTGTTGCTGCTGACTGAAGCCGGCGCTCATGCCAGCACTGGCCGGGGTGCCGGACACCGTGGCTTGGCTCTGGTCAAGCCGGGCACGCTTGCTGCCGCTGCCGCTGCCGCCGATTGCCGTCGCCTCCTGCTGGCTCAACTGCCGCTTCAGAGTCCACGCTTGGCCCGCGCTGGCCTGCTGCTGCTGCTGGTCCTGGCTTTGTGTTGGTCTCGGGTTCGATGCGCGAGCTCCGCCTCGGGATTTTTGTTGTCCTTGACGACCTTGAGTGTTTCTAGGCAGACTAGACTGGCTGAAGGCTTGACTAGCACTGGCAGATAGCGGCATTCGAGCGGAGCTCTGACTAAATCCTTGGCTCGCATTGCCAACCGTTTGGCGTCCTTGGCAACCATCTAGCGCCGGCCTCTGACTGAAACTGTCACCCGCCCAAGCGACGGCTACGCGTCCTTGGTAACCATGGTAACCATCTCGATTAGTTCGCTGGCTAAAGCCACCACAATGCATAGAACTATCAAACGGCGGGCGTCGTTGGTAACCCGCAGTCTGCTCCAATCGCTGACTGAATCCTAGGCTTTGTTGCAAAGGCGGAAAAGCCTGCTGAGATGACTGCTGATAGAAATCTGCAGGAGGATGTGCAACACAGGAGATTAACTTGTTTAAGGACCAAGGACACCTATTTCAATAAACAACCAAGGACTACTAAAACAAGGTTTCAAGGTAATTACAAAAGATTGAACCAGATTGATTCTAAGGACCAAAAAAAACGGGCTGAATTGAAAGCAGAAATATGCAAGAAAAGAAAGGCAAACTGACCGCCTGGCTGCCGTACAGACATGGCTGGCTGCGAGCTGTGCCGCGAGAACAACGGCCGATTGTGAAAGTCGTCAAATGCCGGCAGCTCGTCGGCGCGAGCGAGCGGCCTTCGCTGCTGACTAGCCGTGAAATTCATCGGCGCCGGCGATTAGCGCCAGAGGGCCGAGCCTGCCTAAATTTTACTTGTCAAGGCTTCTTTTTCTGCTGCTTTCGGCCAGCTGGAAATAGAGCGTTAATATTTGAGTTAAATATAAAGAAAATTATGAAAAATCCTACTTATACTACTGAGCCCAGTGGTTAGGGCGTCAGACTTATGTCGGGAAGGTCCTAGGTTCGAAACCTAAACTGTAGGAGAAAATTTTTGCACTTGTGGAAGAACTGTTAGCGCTTCTAATTCTTGATCAAACCGACAATACATTTGAAGCTAAATTGAAATTAGTTAAGTTAGTGTCAGTTTGCTTTGGCGCGCTATTAATTCGCCTGGGTTACTGTGCCCCGTACAATTGGAGAGCGGCTAATTTTCAGAAAGCAGCCACACACCACTCAAGCTCGGGGCTGAGAATGACCCTCAATGGACTTTAATGTGACCAACTATTGTAGCTAACTGGAGTCCTGGACTATGATTACCCGCAACTGCCTTGACCAATGACCACAATGACCCTCCCGGAACTTTATTGACCACAATGACCCTCCCGGAACTTTATTGACCACAATGACCCCTTTAAACTTTATTGACCACAATGACCCCTTTAAACTTTATTGACCACAATGACCCTCCAGGAACTTTATTGACCACAATGACCCTCCAGGAACTTTATTGACCACAATGACCCTCCAGGAACTTTATTGACCACAATGACCCCTTTAAACTTTATTGACCACAATGACCCTCTCGGAAATTTATTGACCATAATGACCCTCCCGGAACTTTATTGACCACAATGACCCCTTTAAACTTTATTGACCATAATGACCCTCCCGGAAATTTATTGACCATAATGACCCTCCCGGAAATTTATTGACCATAATGACCCTCTCGGAACTTTATTGACCACAATGACCCTCTCGGAACTTTATTGACCATAATGACCCTCTCGGAACTTTATTGACCACAATGACCCTCCCGGAACTTTATTGACCATAATGACCCTCCCGGAACTTTATTGACCACAATGACCCTCCCGGAACTTTATTGACCATAATGACCCTCCCGGAACTTTATTGACCGTAATAATGACCCTCCCGGAACTTTATTGACCATAATGACCCTCCCGGGACTTTATTGACCATAATGACCCTCCCGGGACTTTATTGACCATAATGACCCTCCCGGAACTTTATTGACCGTAATGACCCTCCTTAACCATTCATGACCAAAACAATTCAAAAGAATCCCATTGATTGCCCTATGATCGAAGCAGGCATTTAACTTAACAGAATCCCTACCATAAATAGACATAGATGATGGTTAATTGTAATATATTGGCCTAACGTTAGTTTATAAATGTTTGGCCAAGCTAATAAGCGCAGTGTGCACTTTAAATATAAACCACAAATGCGCCGCAAAGTTTGTCAATAATAGACACAACTGCTGACCAATGCGCTTAGTTAATGTGCCCCGCACAATTGATGAAGGACTATAATTGGGACAATTGAAAGTCATTCACCACTCAAGCTTGGGGTATAAATCTTATTCTAAAACAACAATCTCCAAAACTTTAAACAATCTAAAATCAAGTAAAATAAGCAAGACTCAATTTATAACAGAAATTAAAAACATATAGCAGAGTAAAATACCGCCAATTTCATTTATAAATTGTCATTTTGATTTTATTATCAAACGCCGATGATGATGAGCAAAGATTTTAGAGTGAAACTGGGACACACGATCGAGGCGCGGTGTATTTAATAATTAACAATGATAAATTATAGCTGCAATTATCGAATTCCATAACTTGGCTAAATGCAAGCTCAGCTGATTGATAAAGCTCCGGTAAGCCAATAATAGATTGGATGCAATAAACGCGCAACTTATTCAAATTAAACGGTGATAAATAACTGAAAACTGAA